>SJXQ01004478.1:11037-41721 GCA_006408695.1 Aepyceros melampus
GAGGGTGGGGGGAGCACTCCTGGGCGGGCTCTGCCACGAGGCTCCCAGGCTGAAGGAGGGAGCTGAGGGGGTGGGAGTCCGTGGAGCGGAAGGTGGGCCGACTCTCGTCTCCTCCCCACAGGGCTCGTCAGGCATCCGGCTCTCTGCCCTATTCATGGTCTCCTTCCAAGCCCGTCCTCTTCCACCTCGGCCCCTCCCAGCCATTTATGTCTCAGCAGGTGATGCTCTTGGAATCAGAAAGAAATGGAGTCTTGCCTGTGGGGGTTTCAAGGACAGAGCTAGAGGCCAGGAAGCACCGCCTACTTCCTCCTTGTTGCTGAGGCCCCGAACTCCAGGGTGAGGCATGAGACACCCAGTGCTATCCCAGCTCTGCCATTCACAGCCCTGTGACCTTGAGCTGCCCACCTGCTGTGAACCGCCTCTGTAAACTAGGCCTAAAGATCCCCCTCCTGGAGTTGTCAGAGGTGGACACTCAGTTGAGGTGGACAGAGGCAAGAAGAGGGGCCGCTGTGACACAGTCATCCACCAGTGCTAGGACTCAGGATTGCGGCGGGAAGAGGAGGGGACCATCCTCATTCTCCCCTTTCCCAGAGGCTAGGCACAGCCTGGGTCTTCCAGGAGGGAAGACTGGGCTCTGCTAATCAATTCTCTTTGTTATTCCCTGGCCACTCGAGAGGTTGGGGGGCAGGGGAAAGAGAGATGAGGGGGGTTGCAGGGTGGCCTCTTCAGGTGAGTGTAATAAAGGCCAGTGGGAACTAACCAGGAGGGTTTACCACACGCCTGACAATGGCTCAGCTCTTTACCTGTCCTAACTCCTCGGCTAATGATGATATTTGGGCTTGGGTTTAGGCTGCACATCCAAGGTTACACAGCAAGTGGTGGAGCCAGTATCTGGCTTCAGAGCCCTTTGCTGACCTTGCAAATACCCCCGGACCCTAGGGCTTGGGTTCCAGATCCAGCTCACTGTGTAGCCTCGGCCAAGACACCTAACCTAACAAGAGATTAGTTTTCTTTCCCCATGCCTGGGGATGTCCCACTCTCCTCTCAGGGTTATTGTGGAAAACAAGGGGCTAATGAACTCAAACTGTGAGACACTCAACAGATACCTGATACAAACTTCTCAACAAAGAAGCTTCCCTATGTCTACTGGTTGCGCAGCTCCTGAGGTACCCGCAACCCGGATCCAGGCACAAGAGACTGGACAACAAAGGACCTGCCATGTCTCTGGGAAGACACCAAACGACCACTTGGCGCCACCTAGTGGTCGATTGTGTGTGGTGCTTGGGGAGCAGGAAGCCTGCTTGAGGATGGAGGGGTCTGACTGAGCACCACCATTGGCTTTGTAGGGGTGGGCAAACTCTGCCCACACCTCAGAAGGGATGAGGTTATGCCAAGCTAGGCCTTCCCTTGTAGCTCCGACTGCAAAGAATCTTCCTGCAATGTAAGAGACCCAGGTTTCTTGGGTCGTGAAGATTCCCTGGAGAAGGGAATGGCTACCCATTCTTGCCTGGAGATTTCCATGGACAAAGGAGCCTGGCAGGCTACAGTCCATGGGGTCGTGAACAGTCGGACATGATGAGCAACTAACATTTCATTCCTAGCTAAGCCCTCCCTTGGTCTCCCGACTGGAGGTAGGGTGAAGGTGGGCAGTCCTGCCATCTCATGAACGCCAAGGGGAGGGCACAGGATTCCAGTTCCAGCTCTGCCGCTTGCCTAGCTCCCTGGGCCTCAGCTACATTCTCTGCAAAATGGGAGTGAAAATCCCCACTTCAGGGAATAGCACTGTCCCTGAATTCTTTAAATATCAATCATTTTATGAAGTGTCTCCTTTCCAATGTCATCGTGCGGAGCGCTTTGACACATGAAGACATCTAAGTCTAGTTTCTTGCTACCAAGAGATCCACCTTATTCCCAGGGGAGATCGACATGTAAATTACTCATCACCTGCAGCAGCAGATCTCAGTTGACACCGAGGGAGCATTGAAGCAGGGGAGATACATGGGGGCCAGCAGGAAGTGGGAGGCATAGGAACCACCCCCCACCCGGTGGGCTCTCATCCCATGCTGAGTCCCCTCAAGGTTAGGCCCGCTTCCCTCAACTCCCAGCTTCTCTTGCTGGACCACTGAGCTCCATCTTTCACACCTCTGTGCTTTGATCCTACACAGTTCTCCTTTCTGAAATGCCTTTCTCCAACTTGTCCACCTGACAACTCCTCTCCAGCCTTCCTTCTGGGATGGAGGGGGGAGTGGGAAATACCCATGACCAGGCAAGTAGGGAGGCCATGGAGGTCAAGGTGCCGTTTTTGGTGTCTTCCCACTGCTCCCTGACCCCCAACAAGCAGTGACACAGACACTCATCATCAGGGCAGCAGGCTCAGGTGGGTGGCAGGCTTTTCTGGTCCTTAACTTCAGGCTTTCTGAATCCTTTCAGTCCCATATTTACTCATTCTGCCTGCTCCATTCCAGGGGCTGGGCCCTGGGGCTGCAAGAGTCGAGATTCAATCATGTTTTCAGGAACTTTCTGGTGCAGGAGACAGACCCACAGCAAAGAACAGCACGATGCATATGCTCAGAAACCCAAAAGACCATTCTGCCTAGGAAGGTGAGGTGAAGTCGCTCAGTCGTGTCCAACTCTTTGCGACCCCGTGGACTGTAACCTACTAGGCTTCTCAGTCCATGGGATTCTCCAGGCAAGAATACTGGAGTGGATTGCCATTTCCTTCTCCAGAGGATCTTTCCAACCCAGGGATCAAACCTGGGTCTCCCGTATCGGAGGCAGACGCTTTAACCTCTGAGCCACCAGGGAAGCCTTCCTAGCCTGCCTAGGAAGGGGCAGGGCTATATCCTGGGAAACAGAGGGGGCAAAGTCTGAGGCAAGTCATGAAAGGTTAATCTGGGTATTTCAGATTTTCAAGAAACATGTAGTCAAGTCATGGAGGTGTGAGGTGTGAAGGCATCTACCCCAGAGGCCCTTTCTTTGACCATCCTAAAAGTGAGTGCTCCCTAGCTGGAAGGTTCTATCATTTGATTATTTGCCTGCTTGTTTGTAATCAGTCTCCCGCCTGTACTGTATGCATCCTAAGGCAGGGCCATTTCACTCTGGTGTACTGTGGGGTCTCCAGTGTTTAGCCAGCACCTGGATAAATATTTGTGGAATGAATGAATGAATAAACAAACACACAAGATTGGTGGGAAGTCTCCTTTATCCCAGTGTGATGGGATATTACCATATTTTCTTCCTACTGTCTGTCTTTATCCCTCCACTCCTGCCCCCAAATTCTGAGTCACCAGAATTCTCTGTCTCCAATCTGGAAGCTATTTGAGGGCACACCATTTCTTGGCTTTTGCATCCTGGGTCCAATTCTTTGAGGGGATTATGTTAGGGGTAAGGAGCAGAAGTGAAAGAGGAGAGTGAAAAGTTGACTTAAAGCTCAACATTCAGAAAACGAAGATCATGGCATCTGGTCCCATCACTTCATGGCAGATAGATGGGGAAACAGTGGAAACAGTGGCTGACTTTATTTTTCTGGGCTCCAAAATCACTGCAAATGGTGATTGCAGCTATGAAATTAAAACACACTTACTCCTTGGAAGGAAAGTTATGACCAACATAGACAGCATATTAAAAAGCAGAGACATTACGTTGCCAACAAAGGTCCATCTAGTGAAGGCTATGGTTTTTCCAGTGGTCATATATGGATATGAGAGTTGGACTATAAAGAAAGCTGAGCACCGAAGAATTGATGCTTTTGAACTGTGGTGTTGGAGAAGACTCTTGAGAGTCCCTTGGACTGCAAGGAGATCCAACCAGTCCATCCTAAAGAAGATCAGTCCTGGGTGTTCATGGAAGGACTGATGTTGAAGCTGAAACTCCAATACTTTGGCCACCTGATGCGAAGAGCTGACTCATTTGAAAAGACCCCAATGCTGGGAAAAATTGAGGGCAGGAGGAGAAGGGGATGACAGAGGATGAGATGGTTGGATGGCATCATCGACTCGATGGACATGGGTTTGGGTGGACTCTGGGAGTTGGTGATGGATAGGGAGGCCTGGCGTGCTGCAGATCATGGGGTCGCAAAGAGTCGAACAGACTGAATGACTGAACTGAACTGAAGGAGCATCGGGGGCTTCCCTGGTATCACAGTCAGTAAAGAAACCACCTTCAGTGCAGGAGAACTGGGTTTGATCTTTGGGTTGGGAAGATACCCTGAAGAAAGGAATGGCCACCCACTCCAGTATTCTTGCCTGGAGAATTCCATGGACAGAGAAGCCTGGCCGGCTACAGTCCATGGGGTTGCAAAGAGCTGGACATGACTAAGTGACCAACACTTTTACTTTTTTTTTTTTCCACAAGGAGTCAGTCAGAGAAGAAGGTCTCCAGCACTGGAGAGGGGCGGGTGATCAGTGTCTCCTGGGAGCACCACAAGGAGCTGCGGGCTTCCAGAGGGCATGGTGTGAGACCCCCAGAGAGGTTATGACTCTGGGAAAGCCTTCCCCGACCCTGCCGCTGGGCCTGGGCAGGGTTATGGCCTGTGGATGCTGGTAACTGCGGGTGTCAGCAGTTACCATAACGCCCTGGAGGTGACAGGCCTGCTCCCAGAAGGCCCACTCCTTGCCTCTACTACCTTCAGGGTGGGGAGCCCCCAATCCTGACTGAGCTAGGGTTTCCATACACTCCCAGGGAGACAGGTTTGAAGTTAGATTAAATGAGGGGAATTCCCTGGTGGCCCAGTGGCTGACTCTGCACTCTCCATGTAGGGGGCCCGGGTTCAATCCCTGGTCAGGGAACTAGATCCCATATGCTGCAACTAAGGGTTCCCACAACTAAGACTCTGCATAGCCAAATAAATAAACAAATTTTTTTAAAGTTAGATTAATGAGATGCCAAGAAAATAAAGAACTGGGAGGTTCCTTGCATACCTCCCTCATGAGGCAGTCTACTCTCATGATCTGGCCTGAGGGACAGGGATGTCTGGAGATCCCCCTTCTAGAGAACCAGTTTTCCCTCCTCTAGGGGTCTCCTGGAGAGCATCTTCACCATGAAAGAGGATTGCTAAGGACAGGACTTGCTGGTGTCCAGGCGGTTTTGTGAGGAAGACATCTTTAAGCAGGTGAGTTCATCGGAGACTAGGGAAAGCAGAAATCAGTCCCTAGTGAAAGGAAAGGGGTTGGGGGTGGTGGGAGGTGCCTCAGCAGTGTGAGTTGAGGGTGGGGTCAGAGAGAAGAGTCCCAGGAGAGGGTACAAAAGAAATAACTGTATCTCTAAGACATCTTCAATAGCCTGACTCTGGAGGATGATGGGAAATTCATCTCTGGGCGGAAGCCCTGGTCCCTCTTGCAGCTTGAGGGCATATTCAGCCTCTTGCCAATGGCTATAGGCCCTGCATGGGAGACTAAGCTCAACCAGCAACATGCCCACCTGTTGTGTAATGGTGATTCACCTTCTCATTTCACTGTGAGTCAACAACTCATCTACCTCAGTTTTGCGAAGTAACCAGTGATACTAACAAAACCTCGCATAAGGGTGCTGTGAGCTCAGCCATCAAGACATAATAGACACCTCTGTGTAAACAGGCAGGGCAGAGGTAGCTTTCCTGGAAAGAGTTAGCCGGTGTCCCAGGCAGGGGTTTTTTATGTATTTATTTTTGGCTGTGCCAGTCAGAATGCAGGATCCTAGTTTCCCGATCAGGAATCGAATCTACACCCCCATAGTGGAAGCACAGTCTTGGACCACCAGGGAATTCACTAGGGGTTCTCAAAGGGAACAGAAGACTCAACAAACAGTCTTCACACAGTTTACCAGTTTATTTGTCCTAAATAAATACAGTCTGAGAATATCCATACTCCCACAAACAATGTCTTTCCCAAAAGAGCAGCTTAAGATATAGATGCACATTTTTGCAGCGCGTGTTCTCAAGTTAGGCTCAGGGTGGTGTTTGTCCTGGCTTGTGCTGGACTGGATCTGGCTATGAAGACTCCCCCCAGGTTCCCTTCTCTGCTTCAGAGCTGAGTCCCCTGCTAGGACCCCTACAGCTTGTTCCTCCTCTTGGAGCACCTGCCGCCTCTCCTCTCCGTAGCTCACAGGGAGCAGCGCCCACAACTGTGTGGCCCTGTGGCCGGCCGCTCATAGAGACTCTGTCCTATATCACCAGCTACCACTGCAGGCCCCATGTCAACTCCCGACCCTGGACCCAGGGCAAAGGGAGAAACTGAGGCACAGCTGGCAAATGGATGGAAAGCCAGCCAGAGGCTGAGAGCCCCTGACAAAGGAGGAATGGGACACTGACCACCCTCCTCCTGGGATCCCCCAGGGCCTGGCTCCCTAGGGAGCAAGAGGAGGGGGAGACCAGCCTTTGTCTTCTCTTCACAGATCAAAGGTTCGGGTCCACGTTCTCCTGGTCTGAGGTTGCCTCATCATCTGGGGACTCCTATAGCAGAGCAGAGAAACCCACTTATGGGCTTGTCCCATCCCCTAGAGTCACAGCTGGAGGGCCAGCATCTCCTTCCTCCTGCCCTCACCTCCAGTGGAGCCGGAGGAGGCTCTGCCACCTCCAGCCTAGTGTTTTTGGCCTTCCCTTCCTCCTAGCTCCCAGGCTACCCACGGCCACATTCCGCCCACCATTGGGTGACTCCCTCTTACCAGGCTGAGGGCGCTGTCCCGCCGCAGGGTAGCATAGAAGCTCAGCACACGGGGGTCACAGCGAACCACCACGGGGTCAAAGTCCAACACGCGGAGGCCCTGCAGGCTTCGGGCCCGGGAAAGGGCCACGTAGGCCTGGCCACTGGCAAACACACGGCCCAGAGACATCTCCACACAATCCAGGGACATGCCCTGGGGAAGGAGAGACAGGGCTGGAGGCAGCTCAGCCTGCATTCACTGGTGCCCAGAAGCTGGCCCCACCACCACCAGCCCAGCTATGGCCCCTGATCTCCTCACCCCGTTCACAGAGCCTGAGCCAGAGAGACAGGATGACTGGTGTCTGATTAAGGGGGTGTCCAGGAAATACGGATCCAAGATAAGAGCAGAGGGATAAGGGTGAAAGGAAAGAGCTCAGGTCTGGGTCAGACAGGCATGGAAATGAGTCTTGCTCTGCCTGGCACTGCATGTATGACCCTGGACGAGTCACTTAACCTCTCTGATTTTGGTTTCCTCTTTGTAAAACATAAGTGATTCTTACAACTATACCTTACAGAGTGACCATAACATGTTAAAATTAACATACCCAATAGTGGCTCAGAAAATGGCAGGAGAGGAAAGAAGGGAAACATATGTGTCCAGGAAAGAGATGAGGCAGGATGGGAAATGTGCTAAAGAAAGGTTTATTCTACAGCTGGTCTGGAAATTTCCATCACTCCCAAGGCCTTTAAGACCCCCACCCTTCAATGTGTCCAGGCCTATCCTGCCCCCTCCACCCTGCCCTGAGTGCCACCCTGCACTCACCTGGCTCTTGTGAATGGAAATGGCCCAGGCCAGCTGCAGGGGCAGCTGCTGCCGGCTGAGGAGCTGGCCCCCAGTGGTCTGCACCGTCCAGCGGTCAGCACGGATGACCTCGGTGACTCCACACAGGAACCGTACCTGCGGCAGCCCTGAGGGGGGGTGCGGAGGACGCCAAGGTGAGACCTGTCCTCACCTTTCCACACTAGCCGTTTCCTCCATACGCTAACCCTGGGGCCCTGCTGCGAACCCGGGCAGTAGGACTGCTTCTCCACCACTTACCTCTCCCTTCGGCCTCAAACCCAACTACCACCCCTCGGGCACCATTCACCAGGCCCCGAGACACTGCCAAGTTCTTCACCAGCATCACCTGCGAGGAAGGAAAACGGGAAGCATAGACAGCCGTGCATCCCTATGCCTGGCCTCAGCTCCAGGCCTTGCTGCGAGGCTGGGGGCTCTAATGGAGAGGCATTGAGTCCAGGGACCCCTGGAACAAGCTGCTTTATTTCCCTAGGTTTCCCCTTGTGTCAAAGGAGAATGGCATTTGCTCAGTTTGCCTTAGAAGGAAGGGATACAGAATAATAAGGTGACAGGGCTTTGATAATGACCATGTCTATTACAGGTTATGTTTATGAACCTCAGTCTTGAGTGATAGCCTTCTTCTAACCACTGTGCCTGCAATTACCCCTAGGGGTCCTTTGAAACCTAAGGAAAGGCCCCCATTTGGCTACCCTCACTCTCAGGAGGGAAGGAGAGACTCACAATATAGGGTGCACTACAGAAGACAATTGTGTGCAATAGGTATTTTACTCTGAATGTATTTGTTAATATTTTTGGCTGTGCTGGGTCTTTGTTGCAGTGCATGGTGTGGAGCATGAGCTCTAGAGCAGGTGGACTCAGTAGCTGTGGCTGTGTGCTCTCTAGTTGCAGTGCTCAGGCTTAGTTGCCCCATTGCGTGTGCAATCTTAGTTTCCCCGATCAGAGATTGAACCCGCATCCCCTGCATTGAAAGGCAAATTCTTAACTATTGGACCACCAAGGAAGTCCCCTTCTCTGAATTTAGAGATGAGGAAACCCAGCTTCAGCAAAGGAGAGTGATCTGTCTAAAGCAACACTGCTTGGAGCGCTAAGTGGGAGAAAAGGGGAGCAGGGGAAAATAGAAGACAGGAAGGTGGGCAGGAACAGGAGGGAAAGAGTTTACTGTGGCCACAGGTGGTCCTCTGGCCATGGAGCAGCCTTACAGAAGCACAGGGGTCCGGGAGGCCCAGCCCTCAGGGTCCAGGCCCCATTTCCCACTCACCTGGGCCCCCAGCTTCAGCTGCAGGAGCTGGCTAACAGGACACTGGGCATCCAGGGTCCGGGCTTGCTCAGGGTCACTGTCCATGGCCTCAAAGCTGTGTACTTCACCTGGGGAAAGAGTCGGGCAGACAGACTACAAATCACTGACTTGTGACTCAATTTCCAAAAAACTGCCCATTAGCCCAGGGCCTGGGGGAGGCAATGAGGACAGCTCAGGCCTAGCTGGGGCTCTGAAGTCAGAGGCCTGTTCAAGTCTCATTCTTAGTGTTTACTGAGTGACTTTGACCCAGAAAAGTCTCACCTCTCAAAGTCACAATTACATCTGCAGACATAGGGGACTTTATGGCCATTAAGGCTAGGGGAACCAAGATATTCAAATGACACCAAGGGTCCAGGCTACCTGGAGCGGGGGGTGGGGGGATGTCTGTCCGATGGTCTTTTCTAGCTGGTCTGGCCTAGCTCCAGTCCCTGCTCACCTGGTAGCTCCTGCAGCTGCCTCTCATTGGTAAGGGCCACGTCATCCTGGTGGGTGCAGAGCCTTGTGGCCACAATGCCATCTCGCCCCACCTTGTGGGCAGCTGTGGCCCGGAGCTGGCGGGTGACTTCATCTGAGCACCTGTGGAGGCCAGGTTGTCAGGGCAGAGCCAAACTGAACACCAGGGAAAGTGGGGCGTGTGGCCCACGTGTCAGGCCATGGACCAGGCCTGGGGACTGGATGGGGCACCAGGGCAAGATTTGCTGATTCCCAGGCTGGCCAACTTGTTTCTTCCTCACTTGGACCCCAGACATGGAGCAATGGTGCATGACTGTGATCAGGGGCACGCACCCTTCCCTGTGTCTGTCCTCAGATCGGAACTAGCTGCCCTCCTGAGGAAGTTGGATCTGATGAGTGAGCACGGGCCAGAGATTTAGAGATGCAGATGAGGTTCTGAGGTTGAGGCTGATACCCTGTCATACTGGCACCCTATCATCAGATCACCCTCCAGGCTACAATTTTCTAGTCCCTTGCCTGCTGCCTTACAGGAAAAAAAAAATCTAGCCTGTGTTTCTATTTTCCCCATTTCAAGCCTTCCTCCTGGGGAAGACTGGATGCTTCAGCAACTCAAGTGGAGGAGAGGGCAGAAGTTGGGACCATCTCTGACTGCTCTGCCACTCAGCCTTCCTCTGGTCCCCTACACTGCTGGTGTGTGCTGCGTACTTTCCTACCTGCCTCCTGGAAAGCCCCTCACCACCACCCCTCCCCAGTTTGACTTGGGTCTCAAGGCCCAGCTCTGGCTCATTTCTACTGCCCTTTGGCCTCCTTTCCACTCCTGTGTTAGAGCAGCTGTAGCATCTCAATCTTTTGTCCTTGCTAGGGTGGGATAACGTCTGCAACCTCTCCTCCCACACCAGCTGACCCCACAGACTCTTAAGAGTAGAAGGAACTTGGGTTTCAGCATCAGACCCGAGAGCAAATTCCAGCTCGGCCACTTGTTAGCCATGACTCTGGCAAGTCACTTCACCTCTTTGAACCCTAGTTTCTGCATCTATAAAATGGGAGTGTCTCTATCTGCCCATAATTCCCTGAAATGTACTCTGTGCCAGGCCCTGTGCTGGCTGATGCTCACAGAGTGACTGTCTCGTATGGGGTCATGAAGCACTTCTCCCCCTTCTCTGGGTCCCTGTGCTCCTCTCTGATCCATGCCTGGATCCTCATCCAGTGGCCCCTTCTCTCTTCACCAGGCCCCACCTGCCCAACCGCACAGCTTGCAGTAGAGAGATGAAGGTCTTGTCCGTTTGCCTCCACACCTCAGTCAGTTCCAGGGTCACTGGGACACACCTCCTCCAGCTCTTGGCCTGGTGGGGGCAAGGTGGGGGAGTCAGGGAGCAGAGCAGACCCCCATGGGGGTTAGGGCTGGAGGGCAAGCGGTACCTGGAAGCAGAACTGCGGGAGCTGGGATCCCTTGGTTACAGGTGGCAGCTGCAGGAAGTCCCCACAGATGATGAGCTGGATCCCTCCGAATGGCTTATTCTGCTGCCGGACAGCTCTGGAGAGGAGCACGGGGTGCTCTAGGGGCTGGGGTTGTTGGGTTCCACCCAGAAGACCACCAGAACCCGGTCCTCACTGCACATACTGACCTGGCCACGGCCTCCAGCTTGTCAAACAGGTCCGCTTCCACCATGGAGATCTCATCAATGACTAGCCGCTGGCAGTTCAGCCAACCCTGCCGCACACTGGGCCGCTGGGCCAGGGCCACACACTGAGCCAGGGGAGCCCGGCCTGAGCCAATGCCTGTGAGGGACACTATTCAGTCTGGGCTGAGATCACAGCATTGTCTCAACTCTGACCTCCCCTCCCTTCCCACCAGCCTGGCTTGCTCCTAGTTTAAACCCCAGGAGCTCTCACTTACCTGCAAAGGCATGGAGGGTAGTACCCCCAATGTGGCAGGCTGCCACCCCAGTGCTGGCAGTGGCCACAGTGCCCGTGGGAGGCAGTGAGCCCAGGATACGCTTCAGCAGGTAAGACTTCCCGTCCCTGGGCAGAGGGCAAAGTCAGGGCCACTTCTCCTCCATCCCAGCGCACCCCTATTCTCCCCACACCACTCTGCCCCACCACTACCTGCACTTCCAGTGAAGAAAATGCTCTGGCCTTTCAGGACAGCCCTCAGGACAGCAGCCTGTTCCTTGGAAAGCTCTGGTTTGGTGGGGGGCAATCTCAGCCTCTTCACAGGCAGGGGCCACCTTGTGACTTCCTGGGGGGAGAAGGCTGTCTCAGGACCTCCCCACATCTCCTCGGCATCACCCCCTCCCTTCTTGGTCTGGTAGCCCTTTGTGTCTCTGCTGGCTTCTCTCCTTGGAGCCCTTGGGCAGCCTTGGCTCACCTGGAGATCTTGCCAGTAACCACAGGGGTCCAAGTCTCTTCCTAAGGACAGAATCAAAGCTGGATCTCCACTGACTCTGGGTATCACTCCTAAAGTCCCCTGTCTGCATGTCTAGATTCTCCTCAGCATCCTCTCCTGGGTTCCCTAACTCTCCTGGTCCTCTCATCCATCCTTCCTTCTCACAGCTCTTCCTGTCACAATCTGTCTCTTTGACCTAAAATCTTCCAAGCCAAGCCCTACTTAGCCAGGGCCCCTTTTTGCCCCATCTCCATCTTCTCTCCAGCTTAGTCTCAAACCCCTGTGGTTTGTGATCCATCTGTTCCAGTTTGCGAACACTGTCACATCCACCAGACTTTGTCCCCCAACACCTCCCCACATCTGATTGGACCTGTGGGCTGCCCCTAACACAAGCTGATCACTTTATTCTCTCCAAAACCTCCTCTCCTCCTCCAGGAGGACCGCATTCCTACATTTCTTCTGAAGCACCTTCTCTGCTTTCTCTTTTAACATGACCTAAGCCCATTTTTCCTATTCTCATTGCTCAGTCTCAAGGATTGCACTGTGAGAAACACACGCACAATTCCCATATTTCCATTAGTCTCAGAAGCCTGATGAATATTTCCTCTGAAGTAATCAGCAGCCATCTCAAATACCACCACCATCTTCCCCCAAAATTGGGCTTCCTCGGTCTCTTCCAACTCCCACTCCCCAAGGCGACCCCCGTTTTCCTGTCCTCACGGTGCGGGGCTTGGCTCCCGCCGGAGGTTCCGTGGGCCGCTTCACCGGCGTGGTATCCGTGACCCGGGTGGCCGCCGCGCGCCGCAGCTCCTCGGGCTGCACGGGGCTGATGCTGATGAAGTCGCGGGGCCGCGGGCCAAGCAGCTGCGTGCGGGCGGAGGCTGGCCCGGGACCCGGGGCCGCAGCCAGCTTGAGGCGCAGCGTATGCAGGAAGCGGCGCAGGCGGTCCGGGGGGCAATCGGAGAGAAGCAGCTGGACGACGCTGGCCGGGGGAGTGCTGTCGGCGGGGAGCCGCAGAGTGCTGCGCCCGGCTGCAGCGAAGCGGGTGAAGAGGCGCGCGGCGCGCACGGGGAAGCAGCGCGGCCGCCCAGCGGGCCCGGGCGCCTGCAACCTCAGCATCAACTCGCCGCGCTCGTTACGACCCAGGCTCAGCTCCGCCGTGCGTAGGGACTGGCGCCTTCGCGGCTGCCCACCGGGGCTCAGCTCCTCCACCGCCACACGGCACCGCAGTTCTCCGTCCTCGCATTTTGCGGCCGCTGCCTGGGTGCCCGGAAGCATCGCCGCCGCCTCTGCAGGTCTGCAAAAAGACCGGAGCACAGGCGTCACCGGGACTCAGGGGACATCATAGGCGGTACAGAAGTCTGGGTAGGGAGCCCAGTCAAAGCCACAAAGGGTCCCAGGGCTGTCACTGGTACCACAAAGAGGCAACGGAGACTGTAAAAGCACCCTGGGGCAACAGGAAATTCTCCTAGACATTTCTCTCCCACACAGTAATTTCCAGAGCTGCGGATGGGCAACGTCAAGCACACCAAGGATTAGGAACCTCTGCTGTCCGACAAGAGCCACAGAAGAAGGGAGCCCCTGAACAGACTAGAAGCTTGCTTCTAAGAGACCCAGGGCGGGCACGGGATTCTTGAGTCCTCTCCGCAAGGAAGCAGGAGACTCTCACTTGTGAGGTAAACAGCACTGACATGTTATCAGCGCCTTCCCTCTCCCAGCTACCTTCACTGGTTTATATGCAGCCAAGCTAGTGTCACTATTTCCCATGTACAGAGGTGGAAAACAGCCTGAAAGAGACCACAACGGCTGGTAGGAGTCAAGGATCGTGTGATTCGGAAGCTCTGGTGCTTCCCATCTCTAAGGTGGGGTGGAAGTAGAAGTTATTTGGCTACGGAAATAGCGGAGGGACCCTGGCTTCCGGGAACCAGTCCACGCGCCGCCTGATTCATTTGTATGCACCCTCCCGGCAGGGACCCCTTGAAGAACATTCTGCCTCCCACATCTGGGATCAGGTGGACACTCACTTGTGCCAGCACTCGGACGAACCAGTAGAGATAAGTCGGCCTGCAGGCAAAAGTAGCACACTGGAAACTTTCAAATTCTGGGAGTAGAGAATCATCCTATCACCTGCAGGATCTTTAAATTTTCTAGCCAATCAGAGAAAGCGGGCGTGACAAGGGGCGTGTCTTTCTGTGCGTTTCTACCCTCAGAGCTTGGGCTGTACCAATAGCACGCCAGAGGAAGGAGGCTTATTGTGGTGGCGGAGCATACCAAGTCGCGCGGACGAGTGGATGTGGTGGGAGGGGACGGAGACTGCAGCTGGGCCGCGCGTGGATTAGTGTCACCAATCTCTTCTCTGAAGATTTATTTTCAAGACCTTGGCTCCAACACAGACTTCCTCCCCTCTAGCCCTCATACAGCGGCTGAACTTGGCCTTGGGGAAGAGCTGCCTCTGATTCCTCCCATCTCTGTTTACACTCACGGGACCTTTGTCCATTTCTGGGTAGACCGCCCCCGAGCCCTCGCCCCCTGACCGAGACGTGCTGCTCCCGGTACCCCCCACCCCCAGTTCCTTCAACGCTTATTGGTCTTTGTGTCATTTTAGTCATTTGTCTTTCCCATCCGTCTGAGACACATCAGTGAAGAACTGAGACCTGTGACCAAGTGCTCAGAGTATAAGGGAAGAGAGCGAGCCTTGTCTTCAGGGAATGCGTATCCCTCTCATTGCACTGAATGCATAGGGAATTTGTTTTTAATTTTCTTTTCTCTTATTAAATCTTGGAATGACTTAATAGCTAGCTAGAAGGCATCTTACAGGTGAGTCAGCTCGCTCATTTATTGAATTGCCCACATTTTTCAAATAAGGAAGCCAAGGCTCCAGGAAGTTTTACCAGATGTCACATAGCTTATAGATAGCAAAACAAACCCTGGAAGCCAAGTCTAAGCCTGTTAGTTTAACTACTACACCACGCTGCTCCCAGAGAGAGAGAAAGAGAAACAGAGGCTGGTCTAACCTGGTGAAGGGAGTCTAGGCCTGAACTGGAATCTCAGTTCCTGAAAGGCACTTTGTTACACCAGACCTGCAGGTGTGATGTTTCCTTAATGTCTCTAAGCAAGTTTCCTTAATGTCTCAAGCCTTTGTTTCCTTATATTTAAAAATGGAGAAAGATGAAAATGCATAACTATGACTATACTAAAAAACATCAAATTATTTGCTTTAAATTGTATGCTATGTGAATTGTATCTCAATAAATCTGTTAGGAAAAAATAAAAATGAAAAATACTTTTCCTCTTAAATTTTTTTTTTAATTAAATGTTGTTTTGACATATGACTACTAGTGGCACAGAAAAAAATTTAATATCACTGTTGTAAGCAGAATAATGATACCCCCCCAAATATGTCTACATCCTAATCCCCAGATTCCTTTTGTATGTTACTTTACATAGCAAAGGAGAAGGCAATGGCACCCCACTCCAGCACTCTTGCCTGGAAGATCCCATGGACGGAGGAGCCTGGTGGGCTGCAGTCCATGGGGTCACGAAGAGTCGGACATGACTGAGCGACTTCACTTCGACTTTTCACTTTCATGCATTGGAGAAGGAAATGGCAACCCACTCCAGTGTTCTTGCCTAGAGAATCCCAGGGATGGGAGAGCCTGGTGGGCTGCCGTCTATGGGGTCACACAGAGTCGGACACGACTGAAGTGACTTAGCAGTACAGTTACATAGCAAAAGGGACTTTGCAGATGTGATAAATTAAGGATCTTGACATGAGGAAACTACCCTGGGTTGTCTGGGTAGGCTCAATTAGAATTCTTATAAGGGAGGCTAGAGAGTCAGAGGAGATGTGATGAATAAGTGGACATGTGTGTGTTTGTATGTGTGTGAAAGAAAGAGAAAGGCTGATTTGAAGATGTTACTGCTAGCCTAGAAAATGGAAGAAAGGGCCATGAACCAAGCCATATGGGATACAGGTTTCTTGAAGCTGGAAAAAGCTAGAGGAAGTGGGTTCCCCTCTAGATTTGCCAGAAGGAACACAGCTCTTGATTTTAGTCCAATGAGACACATTTTAGGCCTCCAGAACTGCAAGATAATAAGTTTGTCTTGTTTTAAGCCACCAAATTTGTGGTAATTTGTTACAGTAGCTATAACAATAATAAATATAATCACGAGCTAGAAAATGAAAGCTGGGATTATGAATGTATGTCTGTGTCTATTTCCAAAGCCGATGTTCTCTCTGCCCACTACCCTGTGCTCAAAGTAGGCCCAGAACACTCACACAGCCTGCTCCCTTCTCCCTTCTCTCTGTGTCATATCCCAGACTGGTTCTAGAGAAAGCATGGAGACTTCCATATGAATTTTCCCCCAGTATTTTTTTGTTTTGGACTCACCATGCAGCTTGCGGGATTTTAGTTCACCAATCAGGGATCTAAACCAGCCCCTTGCAGTGAAAGCCCCAAGTCATAATCACTGGACTGCAAGGGAATGCCCTCAAATTTTTTTTTAATTGTAAAATATACATAACATAAAATTCACCATACTATTTTTCAGTATACAATCCATTACCATTAACTGCATTCAGATATTATATAACCGTCACCACTATTTTCAGAAAAGTTTCATTATTCTGAAACAGAAACTTTGTACCCATTACACCAGACATCCTGGAATGTGAAGTCAAATGGGCCTTAGGAAGCATCACTATGAACAAAGCTAGTGGAGGTGATGGAATTCCAGTTGGCTATTTCATATCCTGAAAGATGATGCTGTGAAAGTGCTGCACTCAATTTGCCAGCAAATTTGGAAAACTCAGCAGTGGCCACAGGACAGGAAAAGGTCAGTTTTCATTTCAATCCCAAAGAAATTAGGATTGAGCAATGCCAAAGAATGCTCAAACTACCACACAATTGCACTCATCTCACACGTTAGTAAAGTGATGCTTAAAATTCTCCAAGCCAGGCTTCAGCCATACGTGAACCATGAACTTTCAGATGTTCATGTTGGATTAGAAAAGGCAGAGGAAACAGAGATCAAATTGCCAACATCTGCTGAATCATTGAAAAAGCAAGAGAGTTCCAGAAAAACATCTATTTCTGTTTTATTGACTATGCCAAAGCCTTTGACTGTGTGGATCACAGTAAACTGCAAAATTCTGAAAGACATGGGAACACCAGACACCTGACCTGCCTCTTGAGACACCTATATGCAGGTTAGGAAGCAACAGTTAGAACTGGATGTGGAACAACAGACTGGTTCCAAATAGGAAAAGGAGTACATCAAGGCTATATATTGTCACCCTGCTTATTTAACTTATATGCAGAGTACATCATGAGAAAAGCTGGGCTGGAGGAAGCACAAGCTGGAATCAAGATTGCTGGGAGAAATATCAATAACCTCAGATATGCAGATGACACCACCTTTATGGCAGAAAGTGAAGAAGAACTAAAGAGCCTCTTGATGAAGGTAAAAGAGCAGAGTGAAAAAGCTGACTTAAAACTCAACATTCAGAAAACTAAGATCATGGCATCTGGTTCCATCACTTCATGGCAAACAGATGGGGAAACAGTGGCTGACTTTATTTTTCTGGGCTCCAAAATCACTGCAGATGGTGATTGCAGCCATGAAATTAAAAGACGCTTACTCCTAGGAAGGAAAGTTATGACCAACCTAGACAGCATATTAAAAAGCAGAGGCATTACTTTGCCAACAACGGTACATCTAGTGAAGGCTATGGTTTTTCCAGTGGTCATGTATGGATGTGAAGTTGGACTATAGAGAAAGCTGAGCACTGAAGAATTGATGCTTTTGAACTGTGGTGTTGGAGAAGACTCTTGAGAGTCCCTTGGACTGCAAGGAGATCCAACCAGTCCATCCTAAAGGAGATCAGTTCTGGGTGTTCATTGGAAGGACTGATGTTGAAGCTGAAACTCCAATACTTTGGCCACCTGATGCGAAGAGCTGACTCATTTGAAAAGACCCCAATGCTGGGAAAGATTGAGGGCAAGAGGAGAAGGGAATGACAGAGGATGAGATGGTTAGATGACATCACCGACTCACTGGACATGGGTTTGGGTGGACTCCAGGAGTTGGTGATGGACAGGGAGGCCTAGCGTGCTTCCGTTCACAGGGTCGCAAAGAGTCAGACACGACTGAGTGACTGAACTGAACTGAGACAATAACTCCCATTCCTCTGTTCTCAGCCCCTGGCACCCCAAATATTTTATTCTGAAAATATATTCCAACAAGTACAGAAAGATTGAAAGCCTTTTACAGGGAACACCATATACCTACCATCAAGATTCTACAATTAATATTTTGCTGTATTTGTTTTGTGTGTTAGTCGCTCAGTCGGGCCCGACTCTTTGCGACCCCATGGACTATAGGTTGCCAGGCTCCTCTGTCCATGGAACTCTCCAGGTAAGAATACTGGAGTGGGTTGCCATTCCCTTTTCCAGAGGATCTTTGCAACCCAGGGATAGAACCAAGGTCTCTAACATTGCAGGCAGATTCCTTACTGGCTGAGCCCTCAGGGAAGTATTTGTTTTAACACATCTATCCATCCCTGCATTCATCAATCCATCTTTTGTGATGCAGTTCAAAGTTGCAGACAACAGTATATTTCACATCTAAAACCTTCAACATGCATAGAATTAGCTACAGTTTATGCTCACCTTTTTAATGTAAACTTTACATATAGTGAAATGCACAGATTATACAATATGTATTCTTGTGTGTATTGGCTTCTTTCACTCATCATGATTTTGAGATTCATCCATGTTGCTGATGTATCAGTAGTTTGATCCTTTTTAATGCTGAGTTGTGTTGTATTGTATGGATATACTACAGTTTATCCATTTTCCTGTTGATGGATATCTGGATTTTGTAGTATTTATGCTTTATTTTCTCTTGGAAAAATACCTAGGTGAAAAATTGCTGAGTCTTGGAGTTTACATTTAGTTTTATATGAAATTGCAAGAGCTTTTCCCAAAGTGGTTGTCTGCCCACCAGGTTTAATAGTCAGTCCTTGGACAGAGGAAAGCTGGACACCGCTTGGCGATGGATTAACGGTCCTCAGGCTCCGCCTTCCTCCCCGCCCCAGCGCCACGGGATCTTGATTGGCTGATGAAAGAGGGAGGCGGAGGCAGAGAAATCGCTCACGTCTGTAACCGGACTTCCTGCCTATCCGCTGCGTGCAGCTTTTGCATCCGCAGGTCTTCTGCTCACTGCTGCCGCCGCGGGGTCAGTTCAAAGTGAAGCGCCAACACTGCAGCTCTCTGGTCTCCTCGTCTAAACCAAAGCCTGGTTTTAACGCAAGCTGTCTGGAGGAATGGATTTTCTTCATTAAGACATTTCCTCCTCCAGAACGCTCTCTGTTCATCTTATCTGCTTTCTCCCACTTGGCAGTCTCAGTCCAGTCTCCGACTCACTAATAATGACGACATCAACACAGACCGGGGTGGTTTACTAATTGCACCGTTAGACGTTTTCTCTTTTGATACATAAAAGAGCCAGCCCTTCCCCTTTATGATCCTTTCTCACCGTGCTCTCTCCACCTTTACAGTCCTAGGCTTACACAGTCTTGCAGAGGAGCTTGAAAGTGTGTTTCGTGGTCTTCCTGCTTACGGAGCACGAATTCACCTCGCACTGCTTCTTCTTTGGGGCAGCTAACATTCATTTTATTGAACCTCCGGTACAAGTGATTCTGATTCTCCCTTATTAAAATACTCTCAACTTCCACAACACACATTCCTTCATTTTTCCTACATACTGGCGGCTTCATGTCATTCTCCTTTTCTGATCCCTTTTCTCAGCCAGCCCTCTCAATATGGGAGGACCTTTTTTTTCTTTTCTCCCGTCTTATCCAATCCCACGGATTAATTATTAGCTGCATGTCGATTCTCCATATTATGACCCCCGCCTGTCCTTCTCCTCTGATCTCCAGACCATATTCATTTGTCCTCCTGATATTTTCCCCACACAGATGCCTAAATGGTATGTTAAACTCACTCTCTCCAAAACAGATTTTAATCTCCTCCTCCTTGATAACAGCTGGTAAAGAATTCCCCTGCATTACGGGAGACCTGGGTTTGATGCCTGGGTTGGGAAGATCCTCTGGAGAAGGGAAAGGCTACTCACTCCAGTATTCTGGCCTGGAGAATTCCACGGACTGTGTAGTCCATGGGGTCACAAAGAGTCGGACACGACTGAGAGGCTTTCATTTTCCAATACCATGCTGCTGCTGCTAAGTCACTTCAGTCGTGTCCGACTCTGTGTGACCCCATAGACGGCAGCCCACCGGGCTCCCCCGTCCCTGGGATTCTCCAGGCAAGAACACTGGAGTGGGTTGCCATTTCCTTCTCCAATGCATGAAAGTGAAAAGTGAAAGTGAAGTTGCTCAGTCGTGTCTGACTCTTAGTGACCCCATGGACTGCAGCCTTCCAGACTCCTCCGTCTATGGGATTTTCCAGGCAAGAATACTGGGGTGGGGTGCCATTGCCTTCTCCGATCAAAAACTGGGAGGAAGACCTAAATACATGTTTCTCCAAAGATGACATACAGCTGGCCAACTGGTATATGAAAAGATGTTCAACATCACTAATTATCAGATAAATGCAAATCAAAACTACAATGAGGTATCAAACCAGTCAGAATGGCCATCATTAAAAAGTCCACAAATAACAAACACTGGACAGGGTGTGGAGAATGTACACAGTTGGGGGGAATGTAAATTGTTACAGCTGAAACTGTTTGGGGTCGTTTGTGGGGAGGGGAGCTCCAAAGAGCTGCCAGTACCATAGTCCTTTATGTCTCAGGGCAGAAAAGATTTCTTGAGAGGCAGAGTGATAGATAAGAAGTGATTTATTACAATAGGATGCTTGTCAGGCTTACAAGCAGGCGGATGAGGGCATGCTGCTGAGAACTTACTGGGCTACAGTTTTACAATCAAAGGAAAAGTAGGGAGGAGGAGAAGAACTTCTTTGTCACTCTCGAGTAGATGTCATGATCCCATCATTAGCTTCTCCTCTAGGGTGGGCAGAGGAATTTTCTTGTCCCTACATGGTCATGCTTTATGTGTCCAGGGAACATGTCCTAGGGCTCATTAACTTACTGAGCTCCCTGGGCAGCATGTGTGCCTCATGCCACCATCGTTCCATTATTTGGGGCATGTCTCGTGCCTTTGCTGCATGATTTTGTTGCTAAGCAAGGCTGCTTGGTTTGTGGCTAAGCAAACCTGCTCTTTTTAGTAATCATTAACTGCCAGGGGTCTCCTATATTTTTTCTACCTACAATCCCCTGGTGGAATGAACTATTTAATCACCTCCTTTATCCTTTTACTCTGTCCTTGTCAAAGTCACTATGGAAAATGGAAGCTGTACAGAGGTTCTCTATACAGTGGTTAGGAATCCGCTGTGCAACACAGGGGACACGGGTTCCATCCCTGGTCTGCAGGATCCCACATGCTGCGGGGCAACGGGGCCCATGAACTGCAACTACTGTGCCCTTGCTCTAGAGCCCATAAGCCACGGTTACTGAAGCCTGCATGCACTAGAGCCCATGCCCTACAAAAACAGAGGCCACCTCAGTGAGAAGCCCACACACCTCAACTAGAGAGTAGCCCAGCCCTTGATCAGTGCAAGTAGAGAAAGCCCAAGCACAGCAACGAAGATTCAGTGCAGCCAGAAATAAGATAAATAAATAAAATTTTTTAAAAAAAGTATCACTGAAATGTATTTTAAAAAATAAAAATGAAAAAACACTAAAAATAGAGTTACTGTATGATTCAAACAATCTCACTCCTGGGCATATATCAGGAGAAAACTCTGATTCCAAAAGATACATGAAACAACAAAACAAATCCCCAGAAGATATATGCACCCCAATGTTCATAGCAGCACTTTTTACGATAGCTGAGACATAGAAGCAACCTAAATGTCCTTCATTAGTTGAATGAATAAAGAAAAATTTGAAGTATGGTTGATTTAAAATGTTGTTTCAAGCACAGCAAAGTGATACATATATATATATATGATATCCTTTTTCAGATTTTTTTCTGTGATAGGTTATCAAAATGTACTTTGAATCTATTCATTTCCCTCCATCCCCACACCACAACCTAGAATTAGCAGCCTGTCAGATCTCCCCTGGATTACAGGATGCAAGTGTGTTAAATCGCTTCAGTTGTGTCTGACGCTGCAACCTCATGGACTGTGGCCCACCAGGCTCCTCTGTCCATGGGATTCTCCAGGCAAGGATACTGGAGTGGGTTGCCATGCCCTCCTCCAGGGGATCTTCCCAACCCAGGGGTCAACCCTGAGTCTCATGCATTGGCAGGCGGGTTCTTTACCACCAGTACCACCTGGGAAGCTCCCTGGATTAGAGCAGTTGACTCATAATCTCGCTGGATTCCTTGATTCTGCTCTGTGCCCCCTACAATCCTTTCTCCAAACAGCAGCAGGTGGGATCTTTACAAACACGTAAATCAGATGTTGCTACTGCTCTAGTTAAAGGCTTCAATGCCTTCCTAGGCTAGTCCTCCTTACCATAGCCTGAGGCCAACTCTCTCTCTTTCACTGTGACCTCAAATCTTCTACTTTCTTCTTCTGTTTTATTTAAAGATTTATTGACTCAATTTATTGATTGTGCCAGGTCTTCATTGCTGCTCACGGGCTTTTCTCTGGTTGCCACGAGCAGGAGCTACTCTCTAGTTGCAGTGCATGGGCCTCTCATGGCAGGGCTTATCTTGTGTAGCAAAGGCTGTAGGCGCACAGGCTTCAGTTGGTTGTGGTGAGTGGACTCAGCAGTCGTGGCTCACAGGCTTAAAGAACAGGCTCAATCACTGTAGTGCTTGGGCTTAGTTGTTTCTTGGCATAGTGATCTTTCCAGACCAGGGATCAAACCCGTGTCCCCTACTTTGGCAGGTGTATTCTCAACCACTGGATCACCAGGGAAGTCCTATCACCTTCTTCTTTCCTCGCTGCGCTTCTGTCACATTTGTCCCCTTTGTGTTCCTTGACGACCCCATGCCAGAGTCTTTGCGTTTGCTGTTTCTTTTGTATGAAATACTGCCCCGCCTCTCCCCTTCGCCTCTTTCTGGGACTTTCTCTTTCTCGTCTTTCATGTCTCAGCTGAAATTTCCACTCTGTGGAAAGGTTCCCCCCTGCCCACTCACACCATATCTAAAATTACTATTTTATTACCTGTTTATTTCCCTTAGAAAACGTACCACATTGTGTTGCTATCATGGTCATTTGTTTATTTGCCTATCATCACTCTCTTCTGGCTTCCAGAGGGCAGAGGTCACCCTTGTCACGTTATGGCTTTGTGCCCTGTGTTTAGGACAGTGCCCGAGACATGGTAACTTCTCAACAGATATTACTGAATGGATATTTATCAATGAATAATGAAGCCATTCTCTACAAGTCCTGACCCTCTATCTCTACTGTCTCTGCAATCTGCTTCTACCATCCGTATAAACCACTGGCCTGGTTCCGGCTCCATCAACTCCAACCTGGATTTCTGTGACAATCTCTGACCCAGTGGGTCTCCGTGTTTCTCTTGCCTTGTCACCATTCTTCACATACTAGTTCTTCTTCTTCTTCTTTTTTTTTTGGTTTTTTAAAAAATTTATTTTTAATTGAAGGATAATTGCTTTCAATGTTGTGTTGGTCTCTGACATACATCAACATGAATCAGCCATAGGTATATATATGTCTTCTCCCTGTTGAACCTCCCTCCTAACACCGACCCCTTCCCACTGCTTCTAGGTTGTCACAGAGCCTGGTTTGAGTTCCCTGAGTCATACAGCAAATTCCCACTGGCTATCTAGTTCACATATGGCAGTGTATATGTTTCTATGCTACTCTCTCCATTCATCCCACCCACACACAACAGTTCAAAAATAAGGTATTAATATGAAAATCCATGTCAGATCCTGCTTCAGTGCTTCAGCAGCCCCCAGCTACTTGCAGGAAAAATTTCTAGTCTCTCAGGTCAGTATTCAAGGCACTCAGTACTCTAGCTCCTGCTGCCTCCTTGGTGGCATCTTTCTGAACTCCCCACCACCATCACACGCATATGACCACAGACACTTGCCTATAGTCCCCTAACAAGTCAGGGTGTTCTACAAGTTCTCTTTGTGAGACATTCCCACTTCCTAAATTTCTGCGACTCCCCCTCTGCCCCCATCCATCTAACTCTGTTAGAATACAGCTTAGTCACTCCAGCCCTCTGAAAACCAGCTCTCAGCACACATGGTGTACCCCTTCTCAGGACTTGTCTACCCTCCTACTGATTCATACCTCTCCAAGGCAGGGCCTAGGCTTTTGAGTAGCCTGGTCACACAATGCTGCCAAAAGAGAGAATTTAGTAGAGAGCACAGAGTCTGGAGTCAGGTGAGGGTTGAATCTTTGGGCCACCACTTATCAGTCAAGTGATCTTAAACAGGTCCAAGCTTTGGATTCTTTTTTTTTTTTTTGTCTGAGATGAATCTTTGTTGCTATGAGGGTTTGTCTCTAGTTGTGGTGGGCAGGGGCTACTCTCCAGTTGCAGTGTGAGGGCTTCTCATTGTGGCAGCTTCTTTTGTTGCAGAGCATGGGCTCTAGGGTGCAAGGCTTCAGTAGTTGCCACACGTGGGCTCAGTAGTTGTGGCTCCCAGGCTCTAGAGCACAGCCTCAATAATTGTGGTGCACAGGCTTAGTTGCTCTTTGGGGCATAGGATCTTCTTGGATCAGGGATCAAATCCATGTCTCCTGCATTGGCAGGCAAATTCTTTACCACTGAGCCACCAGGGAGAAGACTCTTGAGAGTCCCTTGGACTGCAAAGAGATCAAACCAGTCCATCCTAAAGGAAATCAGTCCTGAATATTCATTGAAAGGACTGATGCTGAAGCTGAAACTCCAATACTTTGACCACCTGTGCCAGGAGCTGACTCATTGGAAAAGACCATGATGCTGGGAAAGATTGAGGGCAGGAGGAGAAGGGGATGACAGAGGATGAGATGGTTGGGTGGCATCACCAACTCAATGGACAGAAGTTTGAGCAAGCTCTGGGAGTTGATGATGGACAGGGAACCTGGAGTGCTGCAGTCCATGGGGTGACAAAGAGCTGGACACGACTGAGCTGAACTGAACTGAGTCACTGGAGAAGCCTCTAAGCTTTGAATTCTTGATTTGTAAAATGAGGATAAAAATTCTATTTTATGGATGGGAACCTACTATTGTGAGAATTAAATGAAATATATGTGAAGAGTTTAGTAGAGTAAGCAGATATTGGAGGTATCCTAAGTTCTTTTGAGTGAACAGACAAATGCCAGGATGATGTATTGGAAAACATACCACTTCAGAGGCACTCAATAAACTTTGTTGATCAAATGGCACACGTGCAAAACAGACTCCATCCCTTCCAAGGCCCTAGACTTTCAATGACATCCCATTGCCCTGAGGTTAAAATGACCTTCAAGGTCCTCACTGTATGGAGCTCTGTCTTCTTCTCCAGCCTGGTCTCCCTACACACACACGCCCTTGTTTCCTGCCTCCATACCATTGCTCACATTGTTCCCTCTGCCTGGAATGCTGTTCTGTCTCAGTTTTGGTGCCCTTCCTCTATGCATTTTCCCTCACATTTAACACATAGTTTTCTCTGTTTAGATGCCTTTCTCTCTTGATAAAGGCCAAGGACACTTGGTCCTTCTGTTATCTTCCAGCTATTAGTGCGGGGCCTGACAAATAATCACAGCAAATAAAATATTCGTGTTGAAAGATGTGTGTAGTGTAGAGGCAACAGCTAGAGGGACAGCATAGGCTGGATGGGGAAAAACTGAGACCAAAGTGGTGATCAGTGGCTCACTCTCAGTAGCACCAGAGATGACTGAATTTCAGAACTGACCTCACTCCCACTCCACCCCCACCATGAGTGCTTCTATGCAACCACATGAATTCCCAGGGTCTCTGATCTCAGGCAGGTGGAACCTGAGTTTCTAGATACAGGACCTTCTGAGTCCTCAGGCATTGGGTACACCAGCTGCACAGTTCTGCAGGTTGAGGGACTTATACCATGTGGTGCCTTTAAGAGGTTGTTGCCATGTACACTGACTGTCTCTGTTTCCCCAGACTGGATTTTCTTTATCCCTTTAGATGAAGGAAACCAGGCACAGGTATGAAGAAAAAGTATGACCCCATCTTCCTTCTCCTTGGTCCTGGAGCTCCAGGATGCCATTTTTCCATGCTGGCTGGAAGTGCCTTGGAAGTCTGAGGGCCAGTAGAAGGCAGTGAAAGGGGAGCTGGGTCAGTTGGCACAGCTGCTGCTATGGCAGCCAGAGCCAAATAAGGTCACCATTGATTCCACTTCTTCCTGCAGAGGCATTAGGCAGGGTTGACCCAGAGAGCTAAGAGGGAAGAGGTGTGTGTGCATGTGCGCGCGCGTGCATGTGTGAAGGTGCTGGAGGCTGGGATATAGCCAGTCACCTTTTCTCTGTAGATCTCTGTTTCTCTAAGTGTAAAGTGAGGGCACAAGGTCTAACTAACACCATTATCCTTACATTTCACTTCCCAGCAAGGTTGTCAAGGCTGCAAGATTCACTGCTGGATGGGGGTGGGGGACCCCTCAGATACAGGAATGAGAGAGGTGGACAGTTTTGAGCAATGCCCAGCGAGGGCAGGAGAACACTGATTTGGGGACCTGTGGCCCTCTCAGGACCTCTGGCCCTGAGAGCCAGAGGCAGATCTCCACCCCTAAAGGGAAGCGGGAGTCCAGACTCCCAGTCCCAGGTCTTCCCGTTATACGACTCTCTTGGGATCCGAGCTCCAGGCGCCGCCCTGCCAGGAGATTCCGGGGAGGAGGACCAGGTCGTTGCCACTACCCCAGGGTAAGGGAGGAAAGAAGGAATCTCTTGATTGCCCCCATTTCTGGGCCGTCCCGGCCAGTTAGCCCAGTCTGGCAACCGCAGCCCACTCGGTCAGGAATCTCAAAGGCTGGAGCAGTCAACACCTCGGGGACTCGCTCGGTCCTGCCCCACCCCGGCCCCGCCCTCGGACCCCGCCTGTTCCCCTCTCCTCCGCCTCTGGCCGGAAGCCCCCTCCTCTCTTCCCTCCCCCTGCCGGTCCCCCGCACCCCTTACTCCTTTCCAGTCCCTGTCCTTCCGCGGGTCAGGGGAACCTCTCTCCGCCCGGTTCCCTCAGTCTTCCTCCAGCTCGGGGTCCTCCATCCAAGTCCCAAGCCCGCGCCGGGCCCCGCCCAGGCTCCTCCCTCGGCCCGGCCCCGGTCCCAGTTTCCCGCCCAGACCGGGGCCTTCAGGCCCCTCGAGTCCCCTCCCCGGACCCCGCCCCCGGCTCCGGAAGCCTCTCCCCGCCCTCGGCCCCGCCCCCCGAAGTTTCTTGGGCCCCCGGCAGCCAGCGGGACAGAACGCGCAGAGCCGCCGCCCGGCCGGCGGTTGATGGAGGTAACGGAGACCGCGCGGCGCCGGGAGTGAGCGGCCGAGCGGTCGAGCAGCCGGACTTCAGCGGACTCGTCATGGAAGAGGAGGTGAGGGCCGGGCCAGTCGGGGGGCCTGGGCTGGGGTCTTTGAGACTCTTGCGGTGGTTGGGGTCCCTGGCTCAGGCCCTTGTTCCAGCCAGCCCTTCTCTTGCGGCGGGTCTCCGGACACCCCCATCCACCCTGTTCACGCCAATCCCCCAGGCAGAGCCTAGGCCCGATGAGATGAGGCAGGAGCGGGAGTAAGGGATCGCAGACCCATTCTCCTTCATTTTTTCCGTCTTCTCCCACCAACTGTGGTCGTGGTGGTGCTGGTTGTTCCCATTGGACAGATGGGAGACTGAGACTCCGGTGAGTTTGATGACTTGCTAAAAGTAGCCTGAGTCGCTGGGCTCGAACCTTGTTATCACTGACTCCCTGTGCTGTCCACCTTGGATCCTAAAAGGGTACAGTGTGTGTGTGTGTGTGTGTGTGTGTGTGTGTGTGTGTTGTGGGTCTGTGGGTTCTGGAATCTTGTCTCAAGGAATCTTGAGGCTGTGACTCTATCTGGTGGCTGGAGGACTGGAGAAGTTGCGTTTTGTCCTCTAAATCCCTGTAGGTCCTTTATCCCTGGTGGATCCAGCTTCTTCCCTGATTAGTTGTCAGGCCCTGATCAGGGCTGATCCCTGCCCCTGCCATCCTCACATCCCTGGAGGGCTGATTCCCTGGAGGAGCTGGGCAGCTGGACCAGCAGTGGTCCTTGAGCCTCCCTCATTCCCCTCAGGACCTTCATGATCGGAGTGTGGTTGAGCACTCTGTGACCCCCGCCCTTTACTTGCAATCTCAGTTCTCTCAGTAGCCCCCTCTTCCAGGCACACTGCCAGCACTTAATGTGTGACTGTGGAATGAATAAACTAGGGAGGGGCTTGCTGAGACTAGAGGATTTTGCTTCTGGTCCCCCAAGGGGGTCTCAGCTTCTGCCCCTCCCAAACCCAGGGGAGGGGCTATGTCTTTGCCTGGATAGGTGGGGAGGAAAGATGAAACCTTCACTCTTGGGGCAACTCTGGGCAGCTGAGGACCAGACTGCCTGTGTCCCCATCTGTGCTCATCTCCGTGCTTCCTGGGACCACTGTCCAGGAGCAGCTGGAGTATCTGTCCGAGTTCCCTCAGGTCAGGCCCTGCACTTCTGTGGGATGGTAGATAAGTCACTTCCCCTCTAAGCCTGCATTTCCTCTTCTATAAAATATTGGGCCTTGTCTCCTCCCCGGGTCTTGATTGTAGCCCCCTCTCTCAGAGTGGGTGGAAATAGGGGGCACAGTCAGGCCACTATGATTTGCTGTGGTTTCTTGCTGACAGGGGTGGGGCTCCCTAACCCTTGCTGTGAGGGCTGGGCTTCTTCCTCTCCTCTTCTCCCAGAGGATGTGGGACAGGACTACTCGATCTCCGAGCTGCTCTGGCCACCGCACCCCCCTCAATTAAGGGAAGTTCTCCTGGGGCCTCCTCGTCCAATGGCTTGTCTGGTGGTCAACCCAGCCCTCTACTCTGGTCTTGAGTCTTAACATTGCCATTTACTAACTCCCAGATGCCAAAAGCTCCCTGCATACCTAGGGTATCTAAAGCTTTGCCCACCACCTCCCTGCATGACCAGGGGCTCCCTGTTCTCTACCCCTCCTTTGGCATCCCTCTTTTCCTCCCATTTCTTCTCCCCACCACTTCCTCTTGTTTCTCCAGGCCTCAGTACCCATCCTTTCTCTTAAACACTGCTTAGATTGTAGTCACCTTCTCTGCCCCATGACCCCAGGCTGGCCTCCTCACCTCACTCCCAAATGGCTCCTTTAGTTCTCCCCCTAGCTTTGAAGTGGTGCTAAGGCCCCTCAGTGACCTCCTCCATATAATAGGATGGTAGTTTCATCAGGTTGAGGTTTGGTGCAGAAGTGCAGGTCTGGGCACTGGGCATCTGTCTATCTGTGTTCTCAGGGCCATAGTTTCCCCATCTGTAAAATGAAGGAGGTGGGCAGTCCAGAAATGTGATGGTTTATGTGCAAAAGCTTTGAAAGCTGCAGTGGTCAGTGTGAGGTTATTGTTGCAACTGGACTCAGGCTTTCCTGTCTCCGCCCTGGGGTTCTGCCCCCCTCCTCTCAGTCATGCCTTTCCCTGGCTTGGCCTCCAGTGGCACCAGGCTGCTCCTTTGCCTTTACCAGTGTAGAGAGTGGCAGGGCAGTGGCCTGTCCCAGTACGGGTTTTAGGACCTTAAGCTAATCTTCGACTCTTTCTGGCCTGCAATTTCTCATCCTGTAGTGAAGGGGTTGAGAATGTAGGGTCTTTGATGTCCTTCTCTGGGCCAAGATATGTGTCTTCTTCCTCACAATCCTACCAAAACCCTTCCTTCTGCAAGGGCTTCCCAAACTAACTCCAAGCCCTTACCCTACCAGAGAGCCAAGACTGGGTACCCGTCTGGGTAGGTGCTAGAGCCCTCCCAACGGACTGGGATCCTCTCAAGCAGAGGATGCCCACCCAGCCCCCAGACTGGGGATTTCCCTGATGCGGGGGTCTGTGTTGCGCCCATCGGACTGGAAGTCCCCACGCAGAGCCTGTGCTTCCTCTCTCTGATTGCCCCATCACAGGGCTCTGACATGGTCGGTTCTTAGCAGAGTTTGGTCAGAGCATCATGGGGTTTAGTCCAGTCCAAGAGCAAAGGTCATTATCCTAAGCTTTCTGTGATGTGAGTTGCCAGCAAGTTCTTTTCTGCTGGTCTGTCTCTCCCTGGCATGGCTCCTTTCTGTGCACAGGGCTGGGCTGACCTGGTATCTTTTCCTTTTCCTTTCTTTTTTTTTCTAAACAAATGACCCAGAGACCCTCCCCTTTCAGGCAAAGCAGAGCCAGGCTGGTGTCCAGGGGTGCCTCAGAAGCTGCTCACGGTGGGCATGGGGAGGGGCTTGAGTGAGGATGAGTGGGAGAAGAGAAGGCGAAACAGGAAGAAGAGTGGTCAGCTGGTCAATGAGAGTAGAGGAGGCCGAGAAACTGGGGTGAGCAGGACAAAACCTCCCCTCTGAGCCCTACCAATGGGAGGGGCCGCTTATTAAAACTTACTGGGGCATAGATAGCCAGCCTCCTGGTGGGCGGGTGTCTGAGGGGCAGGGAGAGGGACTGGGTGAAGGGTGGCAGGACTCTGACCTCCAGCCAGGCCTGTCTGCTGGTATCTGCTGTGACTGATTCCTGGCCAGGAGACCCTCCCATGGGCTTGGGTTTGTGCCACCTCCAGTCCCTCAGTTGTCACCCTCATCCCCGAGTGCCTTGTCTCAGCCCCATGCTGATATCCACATCCCAGAAGGCTCTGGATTTGCTTCTGGCTCATACAGTTATGGCAGTCACTGGGCGCTGCTATGCTACCTGCAGAGAGGATGCATCAGGACACAAGCTTCCAGCCTTGCCCCTGGGAGCTTCCAGCTGGCAGGAAGTTTTCACATCTCGGGCTGTGGGTGAGGCAGGCAGGAGAGGTCACAAGTAGAGGGGCTGTGAGATCCCATGGGGTCGTGGGTGGGCCCCTGAAAACAGGCGAGCTTGGAGCTCAGAGGTGGGAGGTCTGGGCTGCTGCTCTGCAGTCTTATGTAAGAGAACCCTAAG
>SJXQ01004478.1:41925-57827 GCA_006408695.1 Aepyceros melampus
CCTAAGTCTGCAGGCGGGGTGGGGGTCGGGGGGTGGCCAGGTGCTTTAGTTGCTAATGGAGGGGTGTGACATGTCAAATGTGGGGGTGGGATTTCCCTTGTCCCATTTCTTCCCCTCCAGCCCTGGGACTAAGCCAGCTTGCAGGGGTCCCTGAGTGAAGAAGGCCTCAATGGATCACACAGCCCATAGGGCTGAACACAAGTGATGAGGGTGAGGCTTTGGGTGCATAGTAGGATGCTAGAGCCCCCCTTTTTGTCAAAGGGCCCCGAAGTCCTTTCTCCTGATCAGGGTGGCTCATAACTAGCCTGTCAGCAAGCCTCTCACTTCCTCATTCTCCATCCGGGAACACGATTTGGGACCATTCCACTTCTCCATTTCTCTTGCTTTCTATAAGTTAGGGAGAGATCTTTAGAGGGCATCTCATATTCTTGGAGCTCCTGGGGGCATTGAGGCCCAGCAGCTGAGCCCAGATAGGTCTTGTCTTGAATTCTGAACCAGGGACAGTGTCCTCAAGAGGCAGAGGGAAAGGCAGTGACAACAGTAACAATGACAGCTGCCATTGACTAAGTTTAGGGGGTCCTGGGCATTGCTTTGGAGAAGGAAATGGCAGCCCACTCCAGTGTTCTTGCCTGAAGAATCCCAGGGACGGGGGAGCTTGGTGGGCTGCCATCTCTGGGGTCACACAGAGTCGGATACGACTGAAGCGAGTTAGCAGCAGCAGGCATTGCTTTATATGTTGTATCTTTTTATTTAGTAACAAACATTTATTAAGCACCTACTATGTGCCAGACACTGTCTAGCCACTGGGGATACAACAGTAAACAAAAAATCCCCAGCCTCATGGAGTTACAGTCCTTGCAACTTCTGTAAATTTCACCATGTCACCGATGAAGAAACTGAGGCTCAGAGAGATCATGTGACTTGCCTCTGGTCTGCGTGGCTTGGGCTTCAAAGCTCAGACTCCTGACCAGTGGAGTGTGCAGCGCAGTGGGGGAGGGGGCCACAGTAAGGGCCAGACTGGGGTTCCCTGCTGTGATGGAGCTCAGGGAGGCCATGCCCTGCCCCACTCCTGACAGCTCACCACTCTTCTCTCTGGACTTGTCCTTCTAAAAGCATCGGTGGCCACAGGATATCTCTGGGGAGAGATGTGTTCCTTATAACTGGAGCCCCCTTTTTTAAGCTTTATGTAAATTATAAAGTAGTCAAAATTAGTCAGTGCTGATTTCCTTCTCGCATCCTGTAGATTCTGACATGCTCTTAGCCCCTTCTTCTCCACTCTCCGCTTCACGCTCACCACTGTGGGTACCAGTCATTGAAGCAAAGTGGTTAGCAAATTGGGTGTATTTTTATTTTCATTTCACAGGTCTTTCTCAAGCACCTATTATGTGTAAAGAAACAGTATTGGGTGCTGGGTACTAAATGTGAATTTGGCCCCACCTGGTAGGCATATACCTGGCACCCAGCTACCCAGGTGTGTAACCAAGAGACACAAGATGTCGGTGACTGGCCTGAAGGCTCCAGGGTGGCTGCTGTGTCCTTGAGAAGGGTTTGAGTTTACCTGCTGTACCTGCCTGTGGTTGAAGGCAGCCCTCATCAGGTGGGGTGGCTGCACTAAAGTCCTGACCTGGGGCGCAGATAAGGGCATTGGAACCTTCTGCTTTGGGGCTGGATGCAGGGGCTGCCGAGAGGGCTCTCTGGAAAGGCAGGGGTGAGAAAGATTACCACTCTGCCTGCCTGCCTCCTCCCATCCTTCTGATCCTGCTTGGACATCCTTTTCTCTGAGAGGCCGTCCTATGCCACCCTGACCTGAACCAGGTCCCCCACTATCCTGTCTCACTCCCTCCTCTTCACTTCACTTTCACTGATTGCTTCATAGCATTTCACACTTGTTCGTGTGTTTATCTCTGGTGTTTATTTGTTCAGCTCCTCCTTCCCTGCATTGCCAGCTCTGAGAGGGAAGAGATGTGTTATATTTATTCTTCCCTGCCTACTCCAGCACCCATGACATTGTGGGTGCTCAGTACCATGTGTGTTGACGTGGTTGATGAATACATGGGGAGCAGAATAGTGGAGGGGAACGCGAGGTCAGAGGCCCAGTGTGAATTCTGATTTTGTCCTTCCAGTGGTGTGACTCTGGTAAGTCACCTCCCCTGTCGGAGCTTCAGTCTGCAGTGACATGTGGATGAGGATACTACTGCCTAGGAGCATCCTTGAGCAAGTTGCATGGGTTAAATGAGGCAGTTTGTGTAAAACATAATACAGTGACTCAAAATAAGGTGCCTGTGGTTATTATTGTGGCTGCTGTTATTATTGCCATTTCTGATACTGGATTGAGAGTAACTGCCTCAGAGATTGGGGGGAAATTCACGTGGGGTGATATCCAGCAGAGGGATACATCTCTGTGTGGCCTCTGGGCAGCAGCCCTCATGGTGTGTCCGAATGCTCTGTTACAGGGTGTGAAGGAGGGGGGCCAGAAACCTCGGAGTGCGCAGACGGCGGACAAGGCTGGCTGGATCAAGAAGAGCAGCGGGGGCTTCCTAGGGCTCTGGAAGGACCGCTACCTGCTCCTCTGCCAGGCTCAGCTGCTGGTCTACGAGAATGAGGTAAGGACCGGCCTGCTCCTGAGTCTGAGTGTTCTGTGTTGGGGGGCCAAGTGAGGGCAGCCCAGGCCAGAAAGGGATCCCGGACCCAGGACTGGAAGGCCTGTTTCACTTTGAACCTGCTGTGCAACCTTGAGCAAGTGCCTGGTTTTCTCTGGGCCTGTGCAGTACAAGGGCGGTACTTCTAGGTGTGAGTGTAGGGCTCCCAGGTAAGGGCTCTTTAAGGTGTACGTGGGTGGGGATGCATGCGTCTCCTCAGCTGGCCACCTACGCTGCAGCTCGCTGTCCCGAGGCTAGGTTCCACTTACGTGAAGTTTCCAGAAAACTGAAACTTGCTCCACTCAGTAATGAGAGTAGAAATAAGACTTACTTCTCATGCTTGTTTGGCGATCTTGCCTACCCCTCTTGGACAATGGGCTTCCCTGGTGGCTCAGATGGTAAAGCGTCTGTCTGCAATGAGGAAGACCGGATTTGAACCCTGGGTCAGGAAGATCCCCTGGAGAAGGAAATGGAAACCCGCTCCAGTACTCTTGCCTGGAAAATTCCATGGACGGAGGAGCGTGGTAGGCTACGGTCCATGGGGTTGCAAAGAGTCAGACATGACTGAGCAACTTCACAGCAACTTCTTGGGTGATGCTCACGACAGTCCCTGAAGAGCAGCCATCACGTCACACTCTACAGAGGAGGATCCTGAGGCCCAGGGTGGCCAGATCCTGTTCAGCGTCTCAGTGAAAGAAGGTCAGATCTAGACCCAAAGTCAGGGAGCTCTCCATCCAGCTATGCCAGCAAGTAAACTCTAAAACTTGTTTTTTATGGAAATCCTCTAAAACAGGGGTCCCCAACCTATAGGTCAAGGACCAGTACTTCTATCGGCTCAGTGGCAGCATTAGATTAGAAATAAAGTGCACAATAAATGAAATGTGCTTGAATCACCCCAAAACCATCCTCCCACCCCTGCTCCGTGGAAAATTTTCTTCCGCAAAATAGTCCCCTGGTGACCAAAAGTTTGGGGCCACTGCTCTGAAACATGTTGGATACTCTCGTCTGCCTGCTCCAGCAGAAGATGCTGGCCTAAACAGTCTTCCTCAGTGACCCAGCCACTGTGCACCAGCTGTTCCTACTGCCGGACTGTACTTTTCAGCTTTTCTTTCTCCTTTGACATCAGCCTCCTGGTTGCCTCTTTTGCTGTCCTTGTGCCTCTCACAGTCCCCGCATCTTTCATTTTGGAAGGCTTAGAATTTAGACAGCCCAGCTGTCTAAAGTTGTGTGTCAAGTAAGTGTTGATAAAGTTCTGGGTGAAGACCTGAGGCGAAAAGGTGGTCTTTACTTGGGAATGCTCTTTGTGTTTTGGGGTTGAGGCTGTAAGAGGGCTGTTGCTGTGTGCCTCTGACCAATGGGTACGCGGGGAAGAACTGGGCTGGAGGCAGGGGAAGGGGGATCCTGCCTGTTCCCCATCAGCCCCTGTTGGTGTGCCTCAGGCTGACCTGGCAATTCTTCCTTGTCCCAGGCCAAGAGAGATCTAGGCATTTAAAGGAGCTGCCTTTGAGATGCACCTCGCCTTTCCTGACTGAGTCCCAAGGCTCATGGAGCTGGGGTGTCAGAGAAACAGCCAGAGAAGGCTAAGGGGGTGAATCGTGCAGACAGTCCCCAGATGTTCTGCACTGCCACCAAATCAGGATATGCTGTGGTGGCTGCAGGAGGATGTTTTTATGAGTAAAGGGGGCTGTCACAGCCTCCTCCAGTTCCAGCTACCATAAGAACTGAGTGACAGGCCCCCAGCTGTCAGCTCATCAGGTGCTGCCAGCCTGTCCTGGGCCCCCTCTCTGCATCTGGGCACGTCTGGGAAGCGGCAAGGATTTCACATCCCCTAAACACGAAAAGTCTAAATCACGCTTTTACAAAAAAATCACTATTAAAAACCTCAAGGCGTTTTCAAGAACTTAGCACTCGGGGGTGGGGGAGCTTGGCACAGGAGAGGGAACTGAGAAATGTTCAATTCCCCTTTCTGATGTAAGGAACTAGGCAAGTGCGAATGACTCTTGGCTGTTTCTTTGCTGTCAGTGAGGCTGACATTCCAAAAGTGCTGTCCCCGCCCAGTGCCTGCTGGGTTATCCGATTTTTCTGAGCTGCAGGCGGGCCAGATGATTCAGCGATTCAGGTTGAGAAGAGACCCAGGTCAGGCAGCCATCGGGAACTGGGCGGTGGAGATGGACTGACCTTTTGTTTCCAGACAGAGGAGGGTGTGTTTGGGCCAGATATCTTTCCAGTGCGGGGAGGCCTGTGCACATGGGGTAGGTGAGGATTTCTCTCTGGGATTGGAAGGAAGAAACCTGGAGTCTTGCTCTGAGTCAGGCATTCAGTTTAGCAAACTTTTCCTCTGGAGCGCCGTTCCTTATAGGGCACTGGCTGGGGAACAGAAAGGAGACATAGACAACAGAGGTGGAGAGAGGTGGCTCGAGGAAGGTGGCTCCTTCCCCATGACAGCGTGTCCCTAGCACCTAGTAAGATGCTGCAGATGGGGAATGTCAGAGGAGAGACAGCACTGAGGCTCAGGCTTGTGTGGGAGAGCAGGGTGGCTTCCTGGAGCAGGTGGATTTTACCAGCCTTGTATTGAGTGCAGACACCTGCAGTGGATTGAAGACTAAGGATTGGAAAGAGGTGCATGGAGGCAGGAATGGGAAAAGATACTTGTTTGAATCTCGATGGGAGAGACAGGTCACCCTGGCTACCTATTGCCCTTTCCCTGAGGGGCTGAAGAGAGAGTAGGTCAGTGGTTACAAACCTTAGCTGTACAGTCATCTGCTTTGGAAAATACTAACATCTGGGCTCTTTCTTCCAGGGATCCTAATATAATTGGTCTGGGATGTTGCCTAGGCATGGGGGTTTTTAAAGCTACTTGGTGCCACCAAGGTTGAGAATCTCTGGTGTAGGGCAGAGGTTTGCAAGCTTTTGCAAACATCAGAATCACCTGGAGGGCTTGTTAAAACTCAGACTGCTGACCCATTCCCCCAAGATTATGATTCAATAGGGTGGGGCTGGAAGATGAGCATTTCTGATAAGTCCCCAGGTGATGCGACTGCTGCTGGCCCAGGCACCACACCTAGAGGACCACTGGTGCAGAGCAGCCTGCTGCTAGGGCCACTGTCCAGTCTCTGGCTCTGGCTGGAAGGAGTGTGGTGTGCTGAAAGGGCTCTGGCCTGGAAGTCAGAGGATGTGTGTTTCCATTTGGCACTGCTCCTATGTTTGGGTCTATGTGTGCTCAGTTGCTCAGTCATGTCCAACTCTCTTGTGATCCTATGGATTGTCACCTGCCAGGCTCCTCAATCCATGGGATTTTCCTGGCAAGAATACTGGAGTGGGTTGCCATGTCCTCTTCTAGAAGATTTTCCTGACCCAAGGTCAAACCCGCATTTCCTATGTCTCCTACATTGCAGGTAGATTCTTTACTGCTGAGCCACTGAGGAAGCCCATATTTGGGTCTGTGGCCTAGGGCAGTTCCCTTTGCCTCCAGGTCTCATTCTTTTTTTCTATGTGCTGCTGCTAAGTCGCTTCAGTCGTGTCTGACTCTATGCGACCCATAGACGGCAGCCCACCAGGCTCCCCCCTTCCCTGGGATTCTCCAGGCAAGAACACAGGAGTGGGTCTTTTTCTCTATAAAATGAGGCAAATCCTGGGATTCTAGGATTTCAGGGCGCTTGAGGGACTCTGGAAAATGAGGGAAGCAAAAGGGCTTGCAAAGTGTCAGGGTTTCTTAGTAGGTGAGAATTATCATGGAAGGAAATTGGGGTATTTCCTCTGCAAAGAATCGAGTCAGTTGCCTCCCTCCAAGATATTCCACCCAAAACTGAGGAGCCCTGAGGTGGTCCCTGGTTGGATGCTCTTGCTGGGTCTGCATGGTGTCAATAGCAAGAGTTGACTTCACTTGCCAGCCAGTCTCCCAGGGCATGCAGCTACTTCCCTGGAGTCTCCAGGGGGAGAGTGTGACACACTGAGGAAGCTGTTTTGGCCTGGTCTTCCCCAGAAGAGGAAGCAGCTGACCACCACTGAGGGAGGAGCATGTCCCAGGCCGCTTGCTGGAGAGGCACCTGGGGGGTGGAGCCCAGGAGGAGAATACATTCAAGAGCCAGGGCTGGCGTGAGGGAAGGTGGCCCAGGCAGTGTCCAGAGGTGGCCAAGAAGAGACTGGTCACTGTCCTGGCCACCAGCCCTACTAGTGATGAATCCTCACAGTGGCAGGCTCGGGATGCTCTTGAAGGAACTCTTGCCCTGTCTGTTGTGCTGGCCACGGAGAGTGGCCTCTCACCCCAGGTGAAGGGTCAGAGGAGGAAGATGCCCAGTGGGGAAGTCAACTCCAGATCACTGTGGTGAAGTCAGGTCGTATAGCCCTAAACACCTTCTCTCTGTGGCTCTGCCTGGAAAGCCGTTTTTTCCTTTCAACTTGCTCCTCCTTCCAGGCCACCTCTGCCTGGCTTCTGGGCCTGCACGGACTCCCGGGCACATTTGCCTAAGCCCTTCCAGCTTCCCCCGTTTCCTCCTTTGGCCTTAGGCATATCTGATCAACCCTGCTAGCTACGTTTGTGGTAGGTATGTGGTAGAAATGTGCTGAGAGCCCATTTCTTACGTGGATGGAGAGCTTTGAGGACATCCCTCCAACCAGTGTGGACTGAACATCATCTACTTGCCGGTTCTGAATGCCGCCTCTTGGTGGTTGATTGGCAGCCTGAGGGCCCCCTCTGACAAGCGAGGCCCTCACTGAGTGGGATCAGGCTCTGGGGCGGGCCTGGGTGTTTGAAGGTCTAGGGCATCTGGCGCTTACTGTGTTTCCTCTGTCTCCCTCCCCAGGATGAGCAGAAGTGTGTGGAGACAGTGGAGCTGGGCAGCTATGAGAAGTGCCAGGACCTTCGTGCCCTCCTCAAGCGGAAGCATCGCTTTATCCTTCTGCGGTCCCCGGGGAACAAGGTAGGGCTGAGCCCGCTGCTGGCTGACCTCCCTCCAGGCCAGGGTCTGCTGGGGCAGGTCACCCTGGAAGATTCTTGAAACATTCTTGGCCCCTGGATGCAAGCCTGACGGGTCTCTGTTCAGTGTGGCAGAGGCTCAGACCCAGGTTCTGCTGTGGTGGGACCTTTGGCTTGTTTTTGTCTTGGAGTCCCCCAGCCCCTGATTGAGAGGAGATGCGTTTAGGGCTCTGCCGAGAGCTCCACTCCCGTCTCCCCTTCTAGGCCCTGGGGGCTGTAGTTGGAAAGTAGTCTTTGGGAGGTGGGCCCTTGGCATTCTCCCACCTCCTGGACACAGGAGACCAGGGGCTGAGGCAGGAAGGCTAGGGATGAGGTCTTCACCCCACCAGACCTTGGCACCCTGCCACAGTCAGGCAACCATACCCTTCCTTCATCCCAGGCCTTCCTGGGTGGGCCACCCCTCCTACCTTCCATCCTAGCTTCAGTGCTCAGACTCACAGCTCCAGCCTTCCTCCTTTTGCTTTATCCTTTCTTGGCTGAAGCTGGAGGAAGTCTCTTGCCTGAGAGGTTCATTCCCTGGGACAGGCTGTGTACATGGACAGAGTTCGCTGTTTGCACCCCTATCTCTGGCAGGGAGTCTGGGTGGGTGTTGCCACGTGGCGGAGTTTCACAGATGTCAGGAGGGAGATCAGCTTGGGGGCTGGTGTGCACAGTGCTGCTCGCCAGCTCGCGCCCATCTGCAGCTGGGCCGTGCCTCGCCCCAGCTTCTGCTCGTCATGTGGAGCCTCGCAGAGAGGGGCTGAGTCACAGAAGCTGGGGGCTGGGGAGCCGGCCTGGTCTGGCTTGCCCCGGGCCATTCTGATTCTTTCACAGCTTTAAGGGCCAGGAGCCCAGTCCTGTATGGTCCCCGGGGGGGAGACCGTGATGGCTTGACTCAATAACCTTCTGTCCCACTCAGTGGTAGGTGGGGGCAAGGAAGCATGGAGCTCTGATCCTGGGGATAGCATTGTGCCAAGGTCAGGGGCAGGTTTCACTTGACTTTTGCTGCTTAGGGTTCCATGAGGAAGATGGGGAGAGCAGCCATATTTCCCTGTTCTGGAGGTGCACTTTCCCTCTGAGTGGTGCTGTATACGTGTGTGTGCGTGTGTGTGTGTGTGTATGTGTGTGTGAGTGTAGAGTGCACTGTGTGTGAAGGGTGGCCCGTGTGCCTAAGGCCCGTGTGTGCGCCTCTGTGTGCAGGAGCTGTCTCTGTCTGTGTGGCCCTTGGTGAGCACCTGTGGATGCGGGCAGAGGGGTCTTCTCTGTCCTCTGCCAGTGCCATTCTGTGGACCAGCTCATTTCTCTGAGAACCAGCTGATGGGGGGCTAGGTGGTTCGGGCCCACTCAGGGTGGGACATCACCTTCCAAGTAAGCGGCCTGTTTGTGCAGCTGCATTCTCAGCTGCTTTGGCCAACACCCTCCCTTTCATCCCCCAGTCAAGCCAGGAGTTCAGGTTGGCTCTGGGTGACTCTAGGAACAGGACAGTGAGTTGGCAAGTTGGGGCTGTGGCGTAATTAGTGGGGGCTGCTGGGTAGCGGGAACACAGCCCACCCTGGTTTCAGCTCAAGGGTACCCCAGGGGCTCACACAGAGAGTGGGGGCTCTCAGAGATCAAATGGTAGACTGCACGGAGCACCGCTCCCCCGCCCCCAGCTTCCCCGCACCCTCACCCTCCTCTCCTATCGCCTTGGGTGTTCCCATCCTCAGTGAGGCCATGGGCTGGCCAGGAGGTCACATGACCCCGGCTGTCTGGTCCTGAGGCCGCCTTTTTTTCCCTCTAATCAAATAAACAAAGACTCCAGTGTCTTGCATGCCCCTCTCCCTCCTGCCTCCCCATCCCTACACCGCTGCCATGAGGTCACAGGCAGACGCTGCCAGGAAGCAGGGTGGCCTCTGCTGGGCCTTGCTGCCCTGCTGGTTTCAGCCAGCTTGGCCCTTTCCTCTTTCCTGCCTCCTCTCTCCCTCCCCCCGACTTCTTTCCTCTCTGCCATTTTGTCCTCCCCCCTTTCCCAGCCAAGTGGGCCTTCTCTGTGTCCAGTCCTGTTAGCTTCTGAACTCCTGGCAGGGCCTGTGCCCTGGGGCTTCTTGGGAGGCTTGGGGAGGGACCATCGGTGCAGTCTGCGGCTCTTCAGGATGTGGGGTAAGAGGAGCAACTTCTTGGTCTTCTGTCTGTCCCTATTCTGATCACCCTTCTATCTGTCCCTATTCTGATGCCTAGCTCATTCAGGCAGGATTACTGGGTTCCTTAGGGTAGGGCTGGATCCTGTATAACTTCGTATTCCCTCTCCTGGGGACCCCCTGGGCCAGCATACTCCCCCCGGCCTGCTTAGGTGGGCTGGCCGATGGGAAAGAGTTACAGTTTGGGTTGGGTGCAGTGGTTGGAGTTTTTGTCCCATTGAGGCCCCAATTAGTAAAGAGACCCTTGCAGTTCTCACTGCAGATTAGTGGGACTAGAACTCTGATGTTGACTCCTCAGTCAGTGCTCATTCTCTGCCCGACTCTTGCTGCATCTTTTTCTGAGTTCAAGTGTATGCTTCTCAAGCTGTCTGGGATGCTAAGTCCTGTACCAGGCAGGGGCCCCACCCCACTGACTCTGGGGCTGCAAGCAGGGCCCGTAGCTGGGCTGATGGCTGCCTGGGGCCACCGTACTCTCAAACCCCATCAAAGGGTTGAGCGGGCCCTTTCAGAGCTCGATCAGTGCTGTCCCTTCCTGAGCCCTGAGCAGCCCTGATGGCTGGGCTGAGGCAGTTGCCAAGGTGCCCTGGGGTTTCCGACTTAGCTGCCGAACTCCTGCCAGGATCGAATTTACCCTGGTCATGCAAATGAGCATTTGGCTGTGCCTGGCGTGGGGAGGTGGGTGGGACCAGGGCCCTGTATGAGGAGAACTCAGAGGCAGCCAGGAGGAAGTTATATAACGAGGATGCTAAGGGGGCCAGGCGGGCCGTGTGTTATATAACCAGCAGAACGACAGGAGGGAAGGCACGCTCTAACACCCAGGCGGGGATGGGCAGCTGGTGACCTGCCCGACAAAGAACTAGGGCATCTCGAGGTCAGAGAGTGGTTAGGGGCCCCAAAAACGGGAACCAAGGGCCAGCTCATTCATTGATGAGCTGTTCATTCAGTAACTACTTACTGAGTACCCACTATGTGCCAGGCCCTGGCTTTATTGTTGTTTAGTTGCTAAGTCTTGTCCATCTCCTGTGTGACCCCATGGACTGTAGGGAAGGAGGCTCCTCTGTCCATGGGATTTCCCAGTGAGTTGCCATTTCCTCCTCCAGGGGATCCTCCTGACCCAGAGATCGAACCTGCATTACCTGCATTGGCAGGCGGATTCTTTACCACTGAGTCACCAGAGTGTTCAGTTCCCTCAGCATTGCTTTGTGGTAGGCAGTGGCATCCCTTTTTCCAGATAAGGAAACAGGACTGTTTTGTGCAGGAGAGAAATGGTGACAATTCCTATGACTGAGAACCCTGTCTGTGCCCACTTCCACGTTTAACGCTTTGCTACATCATTGATCTTCACAGCTCCCTGAAGTTCAGGGTCAGCCAGCTGTGAGTGCTCGTCTGTCCAGCTCAGGGGCCCTACTGCTGTGTCCACCACAGAAGGCAGCTAATCGGTCTGAGTGACTTCACTCCTTCCACTGTTTCCTTCTGACCTTAGGACCTGGCCAGGAGGGGCCTCTCTGAGCTGCCTCTGATTCTAATGTAGGAGCTTGGAGCTTGTGGGGTGGGGTGGGGTGAGGGGGGATGTGAGGCTGAGCCACGGGATTACTTCAGGCCGCCTTGCCAAGTGCCGTCTCTCTGATGAGCCTCATCTATTTGATGAGGGGGCTGAAATGGGCCCCCCAAGGCCCTTTCTCTCTCTCAGTCCATGACTCAAGGCCAGAACGGAGCCCCTGGGACTTTTTCACTTGGCCAGGGCTAGGTGTGGGGCCCTGGGCGGCTGTAGGTGGCCCTTGCTCTCGTAGGGCTTCTCTGACAGCCACCCCTCGTGCCTGTCACCTGTGTCGTTGTACTCAGCCTGGCAGATGTAGACTGGGACTACATGCCTACTTTACAGAGAACTCTCAGAGGCCAGGCTGCGGTCTGGGGGAATCACAGAGGGTGAGACCAGATCTGAGCAAGGCCAATTTGAATCCAAATCCCTGGCAGCTGTATACATGGAGAGGGCCCCTTCTCTGATGGGTCTGTCTCCTCTCTTGCTCTGGAGCCCCTGTGTGAGACCTGATATGGGAGTCACTTTGGTTTGCTCCTGACCAGCTGTGGGAAGGTAGACTTCAGGCTGTGGTGGGAAGTTTCCCTAAGACACCAAGTGTGAACCCTTATAAATGCCTGCCATTCATCACACCCATGTCTTTTGCAGGTCAGTGACATCAAGTTCCAGGCACCCAGTGGGGAGGAGAAGGAATCCTGGATCAAAGCCCTCAACGAAGGAATCAACCGAGGCAAGAACAAGGCTTTCGATGAGGTGCGATGCAGTCCTCTGGACTGCTCTGGGTCTCTTTTCCCTCCACGTGTGAGCTCAGAGTGGACCCTGTCCCCCACCCCAGATAACCCCTTGATTACGTCACTGCTACAAACACTGGAGCACCTGCTGTTGTTACCTCATTTAATCCTCACAACACACTTCAAAGTAAATGTCTGTGTTCCCATATTACAGATGAGGAAATTGGGTGTAAGGAAATTTCAGTATGTATTTTTAAATTAAAACATGGGTAGAATTTAACTGGTTGCAACCATGCTTCCTTTCCAACCCAGATCCAGCCGTAACAGCCAGTGGGCCCAGGGCAGAGAGGTCTGGGGTGAACTGCGAGCCTGACAACTCACTCTTCAGTGGGGCTGTGAAGTCTGAGCTTGGCTGGCTCTAGGCCAGGCCCTCCTTACCTGTCTGCAGTGGCCATCCAGCCCCCTGTCTGTAGTGGTGATGCCAGCAGGGCCATGATCAGGCTCTGGGCAGGAAGGGTGTCCCATGGGGCCAGATCTCCTAGAGAGGGTTTATCTTTGACATTATTGATTCATAGCTATTTGGGCTAAAATGGACCAGGGGGCCACCTAGAGTGACCCCTTGGATTGCAGAAGACTGAGGTTGATGGGGGACGAATTCTCCCAAGCAAGTTCCCTCTTAACACCCAGGTCCCCTTACTGGCAGCCATGGCTCCCAGGTGACGTCTTATGTGACCGTGTCATATTCAGCCCTTCACTAGTTTGGTAAAGTGTCCCCGTTTCATGGGAGAGGATGTTGGAGGCCATAGGAGCATGGCCTTGGCCAACAGCCTTGATGGAGCAGGACCTCAGGAGAGAAGAGTCTTAGAACACCCCCATCACAGGGACCAGCTGCGCTAGGATTCAGTCTGGTTTCCTACATGACTCTCATTGTGGCTTCCTGGCTACTCCTTGCCCACATTCCTCACCCTCAGAGAGGGTGCCCTCCAGGCTTCCTGACCCAGGGAGAGTAGAGTCCCTGGTCTTTCTTGAGCTTTCTTTCAGGATCCTCAAGGGTCCTGGGAGAGTGACTGGGGCTATGGAAGGCCTTTTCTGGAAGCCAGGTACTAGGGGATCATGGGCTGTCTCCTCCCCACTCCCCCCAGCTAGGCACAAAAATAGCCACAGGGCTGCATATATTTGCAGTGGATTGAGAAGTGAGGGCTGATAGCCTGCATTTGGGTAGAAGACTGAGGCACAGAGGGCAGCTGCGAAGAGGGAGAGCCTGAGGTTGCAGAGAGACAACAAAGGCCGTGTAGAGACGGGTAGAAAAGCAGAGACCTGCTTTTCATGCAGGGAGAGGCCTCAGACAGTCAGTGTGGGGCACCTGACCCTGTCAAGCAAGGGGGAGGTGCAGACCCCACCTCTGGGTCAGATCACCTGACCTTGTCAAGCAAAGGGGAGGTGCAGACCCGACATCTGGGTCAGATAATCACCTGGGCATTTCTTCCCCTCCCCAAGGCTAGGTGGGGACTGACACGGTTTCCTTGTTCCCAGGTCAAGGTGGACAAGAGCTGTGTCCTGGAGCATGTGACAAGGGACCGCGTACGTAGGGACCAGCGGCGCCGACCCCCTACAAGAGTCCACCTGAAGGAGGTAAGGCCTTGCCCCCAGTTTGGAAAGGTTGGGGGTCAGTTGAGCCTGGGACCTCAGCTGCTTAGGTGGCAGCGGGCTGGGGGGCTACCTTGTTCCTAAGCACTCTTGGCATCAGACTGAGCTGACCCTTGAAGCACAGGAAGGGTTTCAGTGGGGAGACGTGGAGTGAGGGAGGTCCTGGGTGTAAGGAGTGGTGTGAGTTTGAGGCCTCAGCAGGGGAGTTTAAGGTGTGCTCCTCCCTTTGACTGGGAGATGGTGTGGGAAGGCAGGGTTGGGGGAGGAAATTGTGGAGGTCTTGAAAGCAGGGTTTGGGGGCAGGATGGATGGAAGGATGTGTTCCAGATGTCAGTTGGAGGCCCTGGGTAGTATGGGTTGGGTTGATGCAGGGAAAGCCAGAGGGCCAAGAAACAGAGGCAGAGGTAGGGCCTACAGGGTCCAGGAGGGGTGAAAAGGGAGGGGCCAGTGGGAGAGACATTGGGCAGCAAGAGCCACCTGGGCTTGTGACTGAATTCAGGGCTCAGGGAGGCAGAGTGGACACGGAGGGTTGTCAGAGTGCCCACATGCCGGGAGACCCGGGCGTGGGAGGGGGAAGGGAGGAGTCCTTCCTCAGACCTTGGAGGACAGGAAAGAACCTCAGCAGTGTTACCTTTGAGGAATGAGGGGCACAGGGAGCCAAGGAAGAGGAAGCCTGAGAGAGGTGCATCAAGAGATAAGGGCCCTGGACCGTGGGTTATCAGCCAGGTTGGCAGCCACAAGTCATGGGACAGGACTGGGGAAAAGAAGGATGGTGATGACCCAGCACATTTTCTCAGAGAAGGAGTCGGCTTTGGGCTGTCATGGCGTGCAGAGCTGGGGGTGCTGGTGCGAAGGAGACCACGGGGAAGGAGGGAGACAGAAGGGGGTCTAGGTCATTGGATGGTTTGCTTTTGAGATGAGACAGCCTGTTCATGTCTGTCAGCTGAGGGAAAACATCCTGCAGAGGGAGTGACTGAAGCAGCCAGAGAAGAAAGGCATGTCTGAGGGAGGAAGCCTGGGAGCTATGGGCAGGGCCAGCCTTGGGGAGGGGGACCCTCTGAGAAGAACTTAGGGAGGGACTCGTGTCCTGTGACTGAGTACATGTATAGGCCTGGTCACCCTTTGCGTGTGAAAGGGAGTGAAGACCTTGAGGGGCCTCAGGCAAGGGGCCTCCTGCCCAGTCCCGCTCCAGGCCCTCTGAGGAGTTGTCCCCATGACCTTGGGGCTGCTGGGTGTCCCTGTGGGCCCCTGGGGCCAGGTGGGGACAGCTGCCTGCTGGGTGCAGCTGTTCTCCTCTGGCGGTCAGCTGTGGTCTCAGGCTGCCCATGTCTGGGGCCACGGGTGATGACATGAGGAGAATGAGCACTGGCTGCTGAGCAGCTGGGCAGGGGAAGGCTGGAGAGCTCTGGCCCAGAGGGCTGGCAGGCTGGACAGAAGTCTCTACAGCGAGGGAGCGCAGGGTGATGCAGGAGACTCATGTGTGAGATCTGATCCTGTCGCCTGCTGGGTGGGTGGTTGCAGAGGAGGGACCCTCCCAAGGCCTACAGCCAACTAGGGGGCTGAAATAGGGCTGGAAACCATGTTCCCTGCCACCCAGGCCAGCACAGCTGCCTTTCAAAAGAGCAGCCTATTACACAAACTGGAAAGCCAGGCTGAGTCCTGAGAGGACACCTTGGTTCTGGCTTCCTGGCCTGTGATTCCAAAACCAGGAATTTTGTGGAAATGAGAGAGATGAGAGGATTCATCAAAGAATCACTTTAGCTACTAATCAGGTGGCTTTGGAAGCCAGAGCAAAGGGCATGGATGGCGTGGGAGGCCAGGTGCATGGCAAGCCTGGATGAGAGGACTTGAGTACTCTTGTAGGTGGGCACAGCTGACCCAGTGGCTGGTCATCCAAGTTGATGTCACGTCCTGCCCTTGCAGGTAGCCAATGCTGCATCTGATGGGCTTTCGCGTCTGGACCTCGATGTTCCGAATAGCGGGCCACCAGTGTTAGCCCCTAGCAATGATGTTGATGCACCCCAGCCCCGAGAGACTCCCCGGCCACCCATGCCTCCTGCCAAGCCTTCCCCAGCACCTGAGACCAGCAGTGCAGGTGACAGAATGGAGACCCCTGTGGGGCAGAGTGCCCCTACGCCTGTCCCAGCATGCGCTGAGGCCCACCCTGAAAGCCGAGAAGACTCAGAGACTCCAGTGGTGGAGGACGGTGGCTCTGAG
>SJXQ01004478.1:58058-97357 GCA_006408695.1 Aepyceros melampus
CTGACAAGCTGAAGGTGAGCTGGGAGAACCCCAGCCCTGAGGAGGCCCCTGACTCTGAGAGTACAGAACTGCCCCAGGTGCCAGGTGCTGAGACTTCTGAGGCTGGGCCCAGGGAGGGTGGGAAGCCCCCTGCCCCCCCGCCCAAGATCTTATCGGAGAAACTGAAAGAGTCCATGAGTGGCGTGGAGGCTTCTGGGCCAGTTCAGAGTCCTGGGTCCTCTGAGGCGTCTGCTCCAGGCCCAGCAGAGGTCTCAGTGAATGGTGTGGATGATAGTCCTGAGCTCCTCCAGTCATCCCAGGCTGCAGGCCCCCCAGGAACTCCCCCAAAGGCTGCAACGACATCCACCGCCCTGCCACCCTGGGACCCACAACCTCAGTTCCATCCCCGCTGCTCCTCCCTGGGGGACCTGCTAGGGGAAGGCCCCCGACTTCGGCGGCAGCCTGGGGAGCAGCTGCATCGGGCTCAGCTGGAGGTGAAGGTCGCCTCGGAAAAGACAGAGAAACTGTTGAACAAGGTGCTGGGTGGTGAATCAGCCTCCGTGAACGCCGAGACGTTGCTCAGCCAGGCTGTGGAGCAGCTGAGACAGGCCACCCAGGTCCTGCAGGAGATCAGGGATCTGGAAGAGATGAGCCAGGAAGCACCTGGGCTCCGGGAGAAGAGGAGGGAGCTGGTGACCCTCTACAGGAGAAGCGCACCCTAGGGCCTGCCGCACCAGGGATGTTCCCTGCTGGCCGGCTTAGTCCCTCAGAGCCCAGCCCTGCCGAGAAATGTGCTTCTTCATGCTGTAGAAGGGCCATCAGGCATGTCTGGGTTCGGCCAGGACCTGTAGAGACTCCTGGGATCCTTCCCTCCCTGCCCTGGCCAGAGGTGCCAGGTAGCACCCAGGGCTGCTGTCTGGCTCGGCCTCCGGTTCTGGGCTTGGGCTGGGAGCACACACTTGGGATGTCTGTGCTTGTGTGGTTGTTCCGAACAGCCCGAGGGCCTTGGCACAATGCTCGGGGTTTCCAGGGGCGGCATCATCCTACTTCCCGCCCTCAATAGTTTACATTCCTGACTTCTGAATAGAGCACAGCTGAGCCCCTCTGCAACCTCCATGGCCAGATGTTCCCAGGCAGAGCCTCATGGCAGAGGCAGCTTCAAGCCATAACTGACCCTCCCCACCCACCTCTTCCCAGAGGTGGCTGGGGCCTTGGGTCTAGACCAGAGGTTCGGCCTTCAGTTGAGTGTGACCTGGATCCCAGCTGGGGCCTCTGAAGGCAGGTGGGAGGCATCTGAGTGAGAAAGCCATTAGCTATGTGGCCCCTCCCTGGACCCATTTCCTATTCTGCAGGCCTTCCCCTCTGGTGAGCCGGGCTGGGTGGACTCCAGGGTGGAGGAGGAGCTCGAAGGGCCTCGTAGTCTCTTCCCTGCCCCTGGACCAGCTTGGGTCCAGCCTTGCACATTCCTGTTCAGGTGAACCTGATGTCAGCATCAGAAAATCCTGTATGTAATTCATTATAAATCAACATTCAAGAGTGAAGCTGCCCCAACTTCTGTGCTTCCCAGATGGGATTTATATCTGGGTCTCCTTGGTTCCTTCTCAACCCAGATAGGTCCAGTATCCCAGTTATTTCTTCAAATGCTGACGGGAGCTGTTGGGCCTGAAATCACTTCCCTCTCCCCTTTCCCCTCCTCCCGTGGCTCTGGCTCCACATGGACTGCTCCTCCTGAACTTCCTTGTGGAAGGAGCTTTATCTCCTGTCCCTTTCCTGGTCCGTCCTGTCCCTACCCCTTCCCTGCAATATCATCTCTGGCTCTAGAGCACATCCGGTCTCTGTCCTGCTGCAGCAGCTGGACTGAGGGCAGGGTTTGTAAGGTGCGGAGGCTCTGAGGGCCACAGCCGCTCCCTGGGGCCTATGGGAGTAGGAACAGCTTCTGACAGGCCTGCTCAGGGGTTTCTGCAAGTGCACTTTTGTTTACTGAAAGAGAGGGAAGCTCACAGCTGCGTGCTTTGGCCTTCCTGTCCATCACCCCACCCCCAGCCACTAGTCATGCCCACTGAGGCTGCAGGTGCAGGTCCCTGCCTTCTTTACTCTGCTTCTGTTTGGTTCTTGAGGGTTGTGGCAGGTATCAGGAGGGGCACATGTCCACTCTGCAGACTGACTCGGCAGGGGTGTGGGCGAGCAGCAATGTCATGACTCGTGAGCCCCCATTGGCCTCCCTGAACCACACTCCTTGAACAGACTAGGCTCCCAGACCTAGCCTGTATGAGGTTTCCTCATACATCAAATTAGATCAAGGTCCACCCATCTCTCCATATGTCTCCAGTATGAGAGCAAGAATGTCACCAGGGGCCCACCTTCAAGTAGCCCCCTGCACTCTTCTTGGGGGAACAGCCTTCCCTTACCAGCCACCTGGGCTGGATGAGGCATTCACCAAATCACCTCCTTCCTGGGACTAGAGCCTCAGTTTCCTGCTCTGATAAGTGACCAGGCTGAGCAAGCAGCTCCGGGGTCACCTCAGCGGCTTGATGCCATTGGTTCCTGTGGGGTGCCTGTGCCTTGGCAGCCTGGACCCACGGGGGACGCCAGCTTCCAGGGGAGGGGAGGAGGATCCGGAATATGCAGGGACTGCCTGGCTGGCCTCCCGGAGGAGGATGGCATTCCATGTCTTCTTGCTTATGAAGCGCCTTTCTTGAAGTTTGGCAATAAATCTCTTTTTATGGAACTTCTCTACCACAAGCCTGTTTGTTGATGTGGAGACCAGCTCCAGGGCCTCCTGGAAGCAGAGGATAGTTGGTGGTTGATGAGGGCATCACCACTCCTCCAGACTCTGTTCCAGGGCCCCCTTCTCACAGGCCAAGCTGGGGGGGCTCACCTTCTCACAGTGCTCCATCTTCACTAAACTTGGTCTGGCCTTGCAGTCTCACTCCTTCCACCCAACATGTTTCTACAGCCTGAGGGCTAAGTATCATAGGGAACAGTACTTTTCAGTTTTTAAAAACTTTATTGGAAACAATCTCAAACATAGAGAAACATTGCAAGAGTAAGTACAGTTACAAAGAACATCTACATACTCAGGTTGACTGTTGGCTTCTCTCTTGAATGCCTTTTTTCTGTTATAGACATACAATTCTTTTTTGGAGACTTTGGAGAATTAGTTATCATGGCCCCTTTCCTCTAAATACTTCAGTGTGTATTTCCTAAAAATAAGCATATTCTATTATTAATCATAGTACAGTTAGCAACTTCAGGAAATTTAACATGGATAGATACCGTTCATATTCTGGTTTTATCATTAGACCCATTAATATCCTTTAATCATATGTTGCCTCCAGGGTAGGGTTGAATATTGCATACATGTCCCTTTAAGTCTCCTTTAATCTGAAATGTTTCCACAGCTTCTATTTTTCATGATGTGGGTATTTTTGAAGAATACAGTCCTCCCCAGATTTTTAATAGAATAGTCCTCATTTGGGGTTTGTTGCAGTTTCCTCATATATCAAGTTAGATCAAAGTCATAGAGTCTCAGCCAGAGAACTGCACAGGTGATGTTAGGTCCTTCTCAGGACATCATATCTGGAGACAATCTCCATCTGCCCTTCACTGATAATGTTAATTTTGATCACCCAAAGTATCTAATTTTTCTACTGTATAGTTACATATTTTTCTTTTGTAACTAATAAGCAATCTAGGAGACATTTAGAAACCATGCACAGGACTTCCCTGGTGGTCCAGTGATAAAGACTCTGTGCTTCCATTGCTGGGGCCACTGGTTCGATCCTGGTCAGGGAAATAAGATCTCACATGTCACATAGTGTGGCCTTAAAAAAAAAAAAAAGACCATTCATAAATGTGTTGCATCTCATCAAAATTTCCCTCTAGATTTAGTCTCCACTGATGATTCTTGCCTGAACAGGTGTTTCCTATGATGGTTCAAAATTATTCCAGCTGCCTTTTTAACTTCAGAGCCTGGTCCTGGTTGGGGTGAGCCTGGGCCTCACCTGATGCCTGTGGCACCCCTGACACATCTCAGCAGGAGCCAGGGCTTTGCTGAGTGCTCTTTAGAAACCCCTGGGCCCGCAGACAGCTCCAAGTCAAGCGACCGATCAAGTCAAGCTGCTGGCAAGGTGTCGAGTCCCACCAGGGACCTCAGTGAAGCTCAGCCTCTAGAGGCCTCAGTCTCCTCACTCATAAAGGGGATCACAGTGCCGCCCACTCCTAATGTGGGAAAGCACTGCAATTTACTCCCCAAAGGCCAGCTCCCTTCCTTATCTGTGAAGACTGCTAAACAGGCCTGGTGGTCAGCACAACAGGAAGCACCTGACCCGGGACTTACTGACTGTTCTCTGACCTTCGTATTATCCCTCAGGAATTCCCCTGTCACTGGCCTGACGTGTGTCCACCATACCAAGTGGGTGGCCTGCAGAAGCAGGGGGACCCCAGGCAAATCGGTTCACTTCATCTGTGAGGGAGGTGGGGGAGAGAAGTCCCTTCACTGAGGAGGGGGTGCCCCGACCCTGGCCCAGGAACAGGGTTTCCTCCTGAGGGCCGCCTTGAAGGGAGCGGCTGCCGGGAAGGTGTCAGTGGCCAGCCAGCCGCAAGACTGAGGAAGGATGTGGTGAGAACTTTCTTTCCTCCTGGCCCTGGGGGCAGGAGGCCTGTGCAGAGAAGCGGAGCCTTTTTCTTCTAAACACGAGTCCTAGTATCTCTGGTCTGAAGCCCTGTGGGGTTTTGCAAACCACAGATGGCTGCCTTTAAGCAGGACTCCGGACAGAGGGGGAGGATCAGGTGGCGAAGGGGACATCCAGAGTGCCCCTGCCTCTGGTGCCACCTGAGCCCGAGCCCAGGAACCTCCCTGTGTCTTTCTGGAGCCACCATATTTTGTGTCCCCCCAATCTTGTGTTCCTGCCTCCCCACCTTCCCGACCCCTCTCTCCTATCCCAAACAGGAGACATGTCAGAGACATGAGGCAAGGCTGTCAGAAAAAAAGACCTCATGAACTCACTCAAGTGGAGGTTTCTGAGACATTACCAGGAGGCTCTCGGGGGGACATGGAGGGCGGAGAGTTCGTGGCAGAATTCCGCCATGTTGTCATAATTTTATTAAAGGAACAAAGTTCCTGGAGGAATAGCAGGGTGTAAGTAGAAAAATATGACTTTAGATTTGGAGGCAGACACATCTGATTTAAATTATAGCCATGAATGTGTTTGCCTTAGGTAAAGCCATTTACCTTAGGTAAAATGTGCCTCTGTTTTGCCTGTTTGTCAAGTGGGCTAATCTCCCTCTTCACAGGATTATTGTGGAACACTTAGCCCATGGTCTGCCTCAAGGAAGACGAGGCTAATAGACTCCGGCAGCCCAGCCTCGCAGGGCCTCTGTTGTTTGGCAGGCCTGTTTTGGTCTCTCGCTGTCACCAGTGGCCTCATGAGGAAGATTTCTGTTCAGTCCATTTACAGGTTAGGAAACTGAGACTTAACTTGCCTAGGAGACCACAAGTTAAGCATCGGGACTTGGATTCCACACTCTAGGTTCGACAATCAACTGCTTCTTGTTTCTTCTCTGAAGAGTCTGTGACTTCAGATGGATGCTCAGCCCAGGGAAATTCTGGCTGACCTGGGACATCCCCACCTTTCCTGGCCCCTAAAGGACACTCCGAGATTGGTCTGGCTCTCTACAGCCAGCCAGGGCCCAAGGCTCAGGAGGCCCTTCCCTTATAAGGACGGCAACTCAGCAGTGATGAAACTTCTGGGCCTCCCAGCTGGGTGGGCGGGGGAAGGGAAATGACAGGCTCCAACGGCTACAGCTGAGAGCCTGAGCCTCTGCAGGAACTCGCCCACGAGCCTCCCCTCTCCCTTTCCTGTGTCGGCACTCAGTGGGGCTTTCCAGAGGGTCCCACTGGCCAGAATGGGGAGGAGGAGCCAGGGCCTGGGAGCCCAGGGTGGGCGGTGGCCCACGGAGGGAAGATGCGGGAACAGGCCAAGAGAGGGGACAGGACCCTGCAGGTCCTGCAGGAAGCACGCAGTTTGGACTCTAGGTTGGCCAGGCAGGGCCAGGCGAGAGGGAGGAGGCTGAGGAGAGGTTCATGGGCAAGTCTCTTTCTCCCTTTAGACCTCTAAAGTCTAGTCATAAATGGGTGGGGACCCAGATGGGGATGGCCAGCTTGCAGCAAGACCTTCCCCTCCCCTTTCCTTAGCTGTGTCCCTAGTGGCCTGCCCTTCCCAACAAAACTTATCAGTCCAGATCCATCTGGGCAACTAGTTGAAGAATCATAGGTTATCAGGACTGATATGGATCATTGTGATCATCTAGTCCCTCCTGCTGGTTTTAGAGTGTGGGAAGCAAGAGCTTGGAGGGAGGACCTGAACAACTTGCCCATCTATTTTGTTTAAAATAGATATGTATATATATAATATACATACATACATATATTAATGTGTATATATTTATGTGTTGGGGCTTCCTTGGTAGCTGAGACAATAAAGAATCTGCCTGCAATGCAGGAGATCTGGGTTTGATCCCTGGATTGGGAAGATCCCTTGGAGAAGGGAATGGTTTACCTATCCCAGTATTCTTGCCTGGAAAATTCCATGAATAGAGGAGCCTGGCAGTCTACACTCCATGAGGTCACAAACTGCTCAGACCCAACTGAGCAGTTGTGTTTTCATATACATATATGTTTGTAAAATTACTTTTCAAGAAATCTCAACTTGTTAGTCGAAGAAAAGGACAAAGAGCTTTTTCTGCACCCAGGTCCGGTTAGCTCTGGGTATTGGTACTTCGCTGGAGACCTCTGAGCTTGGCAGTGGGGGTGAGGCAAGATCCTAAGGAAGAACCAAGTGTGGCAGATGGAGAATCAGTCTCTGACACTGCTGTGCACAAGTTGTGTGACCTGAAACAGCTGCAGCCTCTCTGAAACACAGTCTCATCTCTTCTGGAAGGGTGATCTTGAGGATAAAATGAGATTGTTTCAGTAAAGCATCTAGCTCAGGGCCTGGCACAGAGTAAGGGCTTAGTAAATGGGTGACATTACTGTGTTGGACACATATGCCTTGCCAACATTACATTAGGTGCTGTGGGTTCCAAGCACATTAAAATGAGATAGACACCCTGACTCAGTGAATGCAGTGGGATCAGCCCTGGGATAGAGGGGCAAGTTTCTGCAGTAGCATAGAGAGAGATCAACAGGCTACTTTTGCTGGCGAAATCAGGCAAGGCCTCATGGAGGAGGTGACCTTTGTTTGGGCCTTGAAGGAGGAGTAAGAGTTTACAAACAGGAATTGGGGAGACCATTGGAGAGAGGGAACAGAGTGTGCAAAAACAGAATCACAGTATATTACTGGAACTGGGACAAATCTGTGTAGTATCCTGTAGAAGGAGGTACTGAGGGAAGGGTAAGGGGATGTGAAATGAGGTGGCAGAAGGCAGATGATGTTTCCCAGAAAGCTTGAACTTTGTCCTAGTGACTAAAGGGAGTCATGGGATAGTTCTCAAGAGGGCCGGTATAGGCTGGGTGGGGGGGACTGGAGGCAGGGAGACCAGTTAGGAGATGGTTGCAATGAACCAGGTGTGGAGAGGTCAGGGGCTGAGCTGGGACACTTGCTCCTGAGGTAGAGTGAAGGAATAGATCCTTTTTATTATAGGAAGCAGAATGGGGGATTTGGGGTCTTGCAGGTACAAGAGAGATGGAGTAGGGGGAGGGGAATCAGAGATGACTCTGAGGGTCAGAGCTGGGAGTGTGGAGGTGCCCTTTCCTAAGACAGGGAGCACTGGGGGAGGGGCAGCTTGGAGAGAGGATGGCTACTGTGTGGAATTGTCCAGTGAACTACCAGGACTGGGCTGGGGCAAATCTGAAGTTCACAGACATGTGGACAGTGGGTGATTGAAGCCACAAGTATGGCAGAATTATGTATGTTACTTAGGATTAGATTTGACTGTGACTGACAAGAGGCCGTGGTATCAGGAGAGTTCATCAGAGGCTATAATCAGCTCTGGAGAGACAGCCGAGACAGCAGTGACTCAAGTTAATTTCTCTCCGTGAGTTAAGTCCAGCGGGAGAGTCCCTCTCCACCACAGCATCTCCACGGACATCCAGGACATGGCTTTCCTTTCCTACCATGCGTTTTGCCTTAGCTCTTGACACCCTCCATAACCCATGAGTGACGCTGCTCTGATCACCACACTTGTATTCTAGCCATGGGCATGGAGAAGGCGTCGTAAGGACACACACCTTCCCTTTAAAGACAGTTCCTGGAAGTTGCACTTCTGCCTCCCTCTCCTTGCCCAGATCTTAGCCACGTGGCTACACATAACTGCAGTGGTGGTCTTGCTCCTTGATCTTTGATCCTGGTGACCACATGTCAGCTGAAAATCAAAAGTCGTGTTACTGGGACTTCCGTGGTGGTCCAGTGAAGACTCGACGCTTCCACCGCAAGGGGCATGGGTTAAATCCCCAGTCAGGGAAGATCCCACATTCCTCATGCCTGTGTACAGGCTAAGTCGCTTCAGTTGTGCCCGACTCTTTGCGACCCCATGGACTGTGTAGTCCACCCGGCTCCTTGGTCCATGAGATTCTCCAGGCAAGAATACTGGAGTGGGTTGCCATTTCCTCCTCCAGGGGATCTTCCTGACCCAGGGATCGAACCCGCGTCTCTAATGTTTCCTGCATTGGCAGGCGGGTTCTTTACCACAGAGCCACCAGTGCAGCCAAAAAAATCTTATTACCAAAGATAGGAAGCATGTATCTAGAGCAGTGCTTCTCAACTGGGGACGCTGTTGCCCTCCAGGGGACATTCGGCCGAGCTCGGAGATATTTCTGTTTGTCACAACTGGGAGGGGTGCTACTGGCATCCAGTGAATAGAGACCAGGGACACTGTCAAACATACTACATTGCCCAGTACAGCCCCCACCCCGCCCCGCCCAACAATATCTGGCCCAAAATGTAGGTGGTGCTGAGGTTCAGAAACCCTGACCTTGGCAGACAATTTATAGTTCCACTGCCACGAGCAGAAAAGTGTGTGCAGAGTGAGCACTTACTGGTGGGCTGGCAAGATATCTGTCCTCAGTAGCCCACGTATTGGGGGGGGTTCAAGTGCTCAGACCTAGGCTCAGGGGATTTTCAGATTTGTCCCAGCCTGGAGGGCCTTCTGCCCTCTTACAAAAGCGAATGAAGAGATTTTGTTTCATTTGTGTCTCTTTGTTTCACTCATTTCTTGCTATGGGCTCAGAAGTACAGTTTCCCAGGCTGGACTCTTGGGGAAGGAGCTTGTTTAAGCTATAGGCGTTTCTTTGCCCAAGAGCCACCAGCCCTGCCCCTTGCTGCTGGTGAGAGAAAAAAACACATATTCTGGGCAGCTGAGGCCAGGCGTGGGCTCAGTCCCTCATTCACAGTGGGACCTTGTCAAGATCCTCCCTCCAGCCTCCTGGCCACAAGCCAGGCCTGAGTGGCCCAGGTAAGGCCCTGGTGGCCCTGGATCTTCAGAGATGCCAGGGCAGCTCTGCTGGCTTTGCCCACAGCCTTGGGCTGGGCCTCTGTGCTTCCTCCCTCCCAGGCAGACTTCTAGCCAAGTCAGCATTTCTGGGCCCCTCCCACCTTCATTTCCTTCCTGGGCTGTGGCCTCGGGCCTGAAGGGAAATAGGCCTGCCCAACTGCGGCCAGTGCCAGGCCATGCTGGGCTTAGCCTGTGGGTCCCCAGAGTCTCCAGGACGTGGAGTGGCCAAGAATGTGCCTGACTGTGAGTGGAGAGTGTGTGAATGGCTCTGCCCCTGGGGAGGGCTCGGGAGAGAACTAGGCCCCAGGCCCTTCTGAACTGTCTGGGGTCCCTGCTATGGGTGAGCAAAGGTCTCCTCAGGTCAAACAGTCCCCCACTCTCCTCTGGTTGAGAAAAGACTTTCTGAAAGAAACTGGTCTCAGAATCGACCATTGAGCCTGAGCCAGGGTCAGTTCCTGTAGTAGGCCTAGGTGTTTCGGTCTCTGCAAGCTCAGAAAGGGTTAACTCCTCCTCCCAACCTGTTTCTGGAAGTCCCGAGGGACCCTGAAGTTTTTCTGCCCTTTATCAGAAGGTCTCCTCAGAGAAGTCACTCTGAACTTATCACAGAAAGCCCGTGGTAAGGGTCCTCAATAACCTGCATTTTACAGATGCAGACACTGGGAAGGGACTTGCCCCAGGTCACCCAAGGAGCCTGTGGCAGGCTACCACCAGTCTGGGCAACATTCTTCTCCCGCCCTGTCCTGGGGCTCCCACCCCCACTCAGGAAACAGGCCCAATGCTTTCATTTGCACCATTGTTGGGAAGAGCCCCAGATACCAACAGGCTGTTTTCCTTCTGTTCAGCTCAGTGTTGATGTCTGGAATCAGGAAGCGGGGTGATGGGAAGTGTCCTGTCTGACGTCCTCCTACTGGGGTGGGGGGTCGGGGCGGGAACCTCACAGGGCTGGGCTTCCTGAAATACAGTTGTGGCAGTAACTGCAGGAGTTGGCATAACATGTAGCATTCATTAAAAAAATAAGTCAAACATTGAGAATGATTGAGAAGGGAGGAGCGATGGGGGAGATGGAAGAAAACTAACTTTGCTGCAGAGAATAAACAGAGTGATTCTAGAGTTGATAAATCAGGAGGTAGAGCCTGGTGGGCTACAGTCCAGGGGGTTGCAAAAGAGTCAGACACGACTTAGCAACTAAACAACAACAAGAAGCATCAAGCCTATTATTTGCAGGCAGGGAGAGAATTCACAAGAGCTAAAAATCATTACTAAGCCATTACTGAAGTGATTACCTCTGAGCAGTGGTAAAATTTAACTTCATTTGATACTTTGGAACACTATTTGAAGTATTACCATCATTATTCGCCATATGTGTGTGTCACATCTTTAATAAAATAGTTAATGCTGAGCTCCAAGGCAGGCAGGGGCTGCTTGGGCAAAGCTATAGTGCGGTTTCATCTGTCTCTAGGCTCCTCGGTTGTGACACCCCCTCTGAAGTGCTTGCCAGGCAGAGGGAATTCTGTGTCATTCAGGCTTTATCTGGGCCCTCCCTTCCGGCCCCCTCAAGGTCTGTTAAGATTGACTCTGGGGGGACTTCTTTGGTGGCCCAGTGGTTAAGAATCTGCCTGCTAATGTAGGGGACACAGGTTTGATTTCTGATTTGGGAAGATTGATGTGTAACAACTAAGCCCGTGGTGGGCCACAACCACTGAGCCCAAGCCCCTAGAGCCTGTGCTCCCCAATAAGAAGCCACTGTAATGAGAAAACTGCACACCGCAACGAGTAGCCTCCAATCTCCGCAACTCGAGAAAGCCTGAGCGGAGTAACCATGACCCAGCGTCGTCAAATCAATACAATTACTTGAAAATAAAGAACTTCTACTTATCAAAGGCATCTTGAATAAAGTGAAGGACAAGGCTACAAACTGGGGGAAGATAATCATTTCATATAACCAACGAAGGATGAGCATTAAGAATAGACAGACGGCTTCACTGGTGGTTCAGGGGCGCAGAATCCAGCTGCCAGTGCAGGACACATGGGTTGGATCCCTGATCCAGGAAGATCCCACGTGCCTCAGAGCAACCTAGTCAGTGTGCCACAGCTAGTGAGACTGTGCTCTGGAGCCTGTGAGCCACAGCTACTGGGACCACAGGCTGCAACTATGCCAGCCTGTGCACCCTAGAGCCCGTGCTCCGCCACAGACGAAGCCGCCACAACGAGAAGCCAGCGCCCCGCAAAGAAGAGTGGCCCCGCTCACCACAACGAGAGAAAGCCTGTGCAGCAGTGAAGACCCTGCACAGCCAAAAGTAAATGAATTAATTAAACAAAATAAAAAAGGGACACAGTTGTCTAAAAGAAAAAAAAAGATTATATAGAAAAAAACAGAATTCCTATGAATCAATTAACAAAAAGGTATATAATACGATAGATAAGTGAACAAAAGATATGAATAGGCTTTTCCCTGAAGGGAAAATATATCTGACTAGTAAACATGAAGAAGTACTCAACCTCATGAGCATTCAAGGAAATGCAAACACACATCATAATGAATACCATTTACATCCATTTGGCTGCCCGAAGTTTGATAATACAAAGGCAGAAGAGGATGTGGGCAATCAGACCTCTTAAAACACAGCTATTGGGAATATACATTGGCACAACCACTCTAGAAAACAATTTGAAGGACTTTCCTGGCAGTCCAGTGGTTAAGAGCTTTCACTGCAGAGCAGGCATGTGTTAGATCCCTAGTCAGGGAACTAAGATCCTGTTTGTGGCAAGTGGCACAACCACACTCCTCCCTGTCCCCAAAGAAAACAATATGATATTTTCTTTTCAGGCTGAATATACACCTACCCAGCAGTAGGTTGAATTATTATTCCCAAATGAGGAAATCAAGGTACAGAGTGGTTAAGTGACTTACCCAAGGTTATACCTAGTGTCAGAGCTGGGGTCTGATCCAGACTCTGTAGTCCCAAAGAAGGAAGACAGGGCATTGATGAAATTCTCCCAGACCCTGGGGTAACTGCAAGCTAGGGCTGAGGTTTTCTCTGACCCCAGAGGGGAGAGGTAAATGATATATGTGAGAACAATACAGATGTAGACATGTGATCATAGCCTCACAGGGAGGAAGGGGCCTTCCTGGGCTTTGGGCTCTGCCGTAAGATGAGTTCTGGAATAGTAATTACAGGTGCCCCCAGTTGTGAGTCGGAGAAGGCAATGGCACCCCACTCCAGTACTCTTGCCTGGAAAATCCCATGGGCGGAGGAGCCTGGTGGGCTTCAGTCCATGGGGTCGCTAAGAGTCGGGCATGACTGAGAGACTTCCCTTTCACGCATTGGAGAAGGAAATGGCAACCCACTCCAGTGTTCTTGCCTGGAGAATCCCAGGGACGAGGGAGCCTGGTGGGCTGCCATCTATGGGGTCACACAGAGTCGGACACGACTGAAGTGACTTAGTAGTAGTAGTAGCCAGTTGTGAGTACAGAAGAGATGCACCGCTTTCTCTTGCAGGTCAGCCCACTGAGGAGATGAACATGTAAGAGGCGTAGATAGATGCTGTGCTAGGAGTTGGGGTGGGTGGGCACTTCCTCCTGCAACTCATTTCACCTGCAGGCATTTTATATCTCCTGAACACGTGAATCCTAGGAAGACCCTCCTGAGTGGGGGTTATCACAGGCCCTTTACAGACAGGGTGTGCAGACCCAGAGATGGCCAGTGACCTGCCACAGATACACAGTTTGGGCACAGCAGAGCAGGGTCTGGAATCCAGGCCTTCTGCTGTGAAACCCAGCGTGATTCCCAGCAGTTGACTCTCCAGGCCGCCACCCGACAAACGGTTTGAACATGCCCTCCTGTGAGCCTCAGGCTTGGCTCCTGGGGTGCAGCACCTTTCCAGCTCTCCTCCTCAGAAGTGGGTCCCATCCTTCCAAATCTCCCTCTTCTCATTGTCCCTCTTTGACAATGGTTGAGACAAACAGGATGAATCACTTCTAAAGCAGAAGCAAATCTGCATCACCCACAGCACCTTCTCAGTCAATTTCCTGTGTTGGGTTTATAGGGGTTATTTTTCCATAGTTTTCAAACTCCCACTCAGATCCAAGACAGACTCTGCCTCCAAGGGCATGTCTTATTTGGGGTATGATTTAGGGGACAGGGTGGAACTGTGTGGCAGGGCCTCAAGTTAAATGGATCTACACTCTTCCTGCAACACCACCACTTTCATTTCTCCAGTAGGATCCTGATAATCGAAATAATCGAAATACATCTTGTAACTTGTCAGCCAGGATGAGTCCCATATTATAGCTCTGAAAATGCTTTAGAGTTTATGAAGTGATTTCACATCTAAAAATGTTCTTGGTTCTCAAAACAGCTATGAAAGGTAGGGCAGCAATTTAGACACATCATGTGGGACTTCCCTGGTGGTCCAGTGGTTAAGAATCTGCCTGCCAATGAAGGGGACACAAGTTCAGTCCCTGGCCCAGGAAGACTCCACATGCTGTGGGGCAACTGGGCCTGAATGCCACAACTACTGAAGCCCACCATGCCTAGAGCCCATGCTCTGCAACCAGAGAAGCCACCGCAATGAGAAGCCACTGTACTGCAACTAGAGGCAGCCCCTATTTGCTGCAACTAGAGAAAGACTGTGTGCAGCAACGAAGACCCAGCACAACCATAAATAAATAAATTAAAAAAAACCACACATGTAATAGAGGAGGACATTGAACAAGGCTCAAAGAGGAGGGGACTTCATAGCTAGTCAGAGGCAATATTTGAATACAGGTCTTTTCACTCCAAATTCCGCTTACCTCAGATAACTGGGAGTTGCCTTAAAGCAGAGGCTGACAGGAGCAGAGTAGGAGAGCTTTGATGGGAATGTGGAAAGGATGAGGGAAAAAGGTTCTGGAGAAGGGGCACCTGGATGGCAGACCTTGGGCTAGAGGGAAGGGAATGAGCCCCACGGCACTGACCATTCAGGCAGGGGAAAGAGCGGCCTGGCCACGCATGCGTGTGTGCTAAGTCATTTCAGTCGTGTCTGACTCTTTGCGCCTCCATGGACTGCAGCCCTCCAGGCTCCTCTGTCCATGGTATTCTCCAGGCAAGAATACTGGAGTGGGTGGCCATGCCCTCCTCCAGGGGATCTTCCCAACCCAGGAATCGAACCTGCATCTCTTATGTCTCCTGCATTGGCAGGTGGGTTCTTTACCACTAGCGCCACCTGGAAATCCTGGCCTGGCCATGGGGGAGGCTGCAGAGGAGGAGTAGGGCCTGAAATCTGGGGAGTCAGAGCCCGAGGGCCTGGGGTAAGCCTCTGTTCTAGGCTTCCATCTGTCCTCTGGGGTCCGAGGGCCTTGCAGCTCTGCACTGTCTGCTGCCTGATTCCTGGCCAAGTGTCTTGTGAGCCTGTCAGCACTGAACCTACTCACACTGGCTCGTGACTCTGTTCTCATGTGACCACGAATGAGTCAAGAAGGGAAGCAGGCACCTAAAGGCTTCTGGGGAATTCCCGGGATGCAGGCCATTCGAGGTTTGGGTGTGAGAGGACTCAGGGGGCCTGAGAGGCTGGGGCTCGTAGGGCTGGCTGTGAAGCCACCCTCCTCCAGGTCAGGGGCCAGTCAAAATATTCCCAGATCCAGTGTAATTCTTCTCCTGCCAAGTGGCATCAGTGTGAGGACAGGCACAGAGGCTCCACTGGTGGAGGAAGGCCTGGCTCCGTGCCAAGCGGTCTGTGGGTATCTGGGGCACAGTGCTTTATGTAACCCTGGAAGCTCCACTTTGCGGATGAGCAAACAGAGGCTCTGTTTTCCTAGGAGAACAAATGGAGTAACCTTAGCAGGAGCTCTAGGCCTTAGGCACAGAGATTCTCATTTCTATTTATTCTCATTTAAGATTCTCATTCTTAATTAGTCTCATTTATTTGTAAATTTAATCAGATTTTTAAAACCACATCTACACATTATACACATGTGCTATAAAAGATAGAACTAAGCCAATTCTTAATCTGGGGTCTGTGGGATCCCTAGAGATCAAAGGATAGAATTCAAGAGTCTGAAAGTTGGAAGGAGAAAATAAGAATTTTTCTTTTCACTGGCCTCTACTTGAATATTCCTTTCCTCATCAATAATGTGGCAACATCATTGCCAGTAGCAATATTAGCACTGGCAGTATTAGGAGGAATGGCGCTAGTGTCACGGGGAGAATTACAGTTATTTTCAAATCACTTTTTTCAGATGTTTCAAAATGTGGTTTACATTCATTGCTGTTTTGAAACTACATTAGTGATTATACTTGTTGCTAGATCTTGGTACTTTATGCATTGATTGGGAAGCACTATCTACATTAAAATATTTTTTAATATTTGATAACTACATTTTAATATAGTTGGTTTCCTTCATAGGCCTATGTTATTTATGCTATGCATTTAAGAACATTATTCTGAGAAAGGGCCCATAGGCTTCTCCATATGACAAAGGAGGTTATGGCACAGATTCACACAAGGTTACAGGCCCCTGATCTAGGCCTGTGTATGCGTGCATGTGCCAGTGCTAAGTCACTTCTATCGTGTCCAGCTCTCTGCATCTCTATGGACTGTAGTCCTCCAGGCTCCTCTGTCCATGGGCTTCTCCAGGCAAGAATACTGGAGTGGGTTGCCATGGCCTCCTCCGGAGGATCTTCCTGACCCAGGGATTGAACCCACATCTCTTATGTCTCCTGCATATTGGCAGGTAGGTTCTTTATCACTTGTGGCACCTGGGAAGCCCCGTTCTAGGTCTGCCCTGCTCTCTTTTGGGAGGATCCTGATTTTTTTAAAGAACTATTTTCCAGTGACATCAGAAAGACGAATGCTGATCTGATTCTTTTACATAATCAAGTGAAATTTAGGGATTTGCCAGGAGTCCAGTGGTTAAGACTCTGCACTTCCACTGCAAGGGGCACAGCCTTGATTCCTGGTCAGGAAACTAAGATCTCACATGCTGGGCAACCAAAACAAAAACAGTGAAATTCAACTTCCTGCCATCACTGGACGGTGAGCAACCCACAGTTCTCCAGGTGAACATGTGTAACAGCCTATTAGCAAAGAAGTCTTTCCCCTGAGAGAAAAGACCATGGCCAGCCATCGCCTGGATAGTCTCTTGTTTTCTCATTGCTACCCACTTCTCTCCTTCGTCACCCTGTCTCTCTGGGGTCCTGGTTCTGTTAGGGGAAGCACATTGACTGAAACCGCCCACCCTGGCCAGGCGCCACAGTAACCATTTGCATGAGTTGTTTTATGACAGGAGATCCTGATAAGGAATACGGAACTAATAAGCCACCACCAACCAGAAGAGTTGGGGAAAGGTCGAAAGGAGACACTGCGTGTCCGTTCACTTCCCAGAATCCCTTTCGCTAACATCCATCTTGGCTGAACGATGCATGCACCACCAGGAAAGACTCTGAATTAGAATGATTGGCCAAAGCCCACCTGGAAACTAATCCCAACACCATAAAACCCGAGACTGCGAGCCACACGGCAGAGCAGTTCTCCTGGGTTCCCTTACCTTACTGCTCTCCACCCGGGTGCCCTTTCCCAATAAAATCTCTTGCTTTGTCAGCACATGTGTCTCCTCGGACAATTCATTTCCGCGTGTTAGACAAGAGCCCAATTTCGGGCCCTGGAAGGGGTCCCCCTTCCTGCAACAGTTCCTCTTAACAAAATGTGCTCTGGGGGGGACTTCCCTGGTGGTCCAGTGGCTAAGAATTCATGGTCCCAAAACAGGGGGCCCCGGGTTTGATCTCTGGCCAGGGAACTAGATCCCACACACAGCAACTAAGAGTTTGCGTACTGCAACTAAGGATCTCGCGGGCCAGAGCGAAGATCAAAGATCCTAAGTGCTGCAGCTAAGAGCCAGTGCAGCCTAATTAATTAATTTTTAACAGTGCACTGGGAGAAAGGTCCTGAATGAGAGGGGTTGGGGTAGAGGGAGTGGCCCACCTAACAGAGGAGCTGGTTGCAGTGCCAGCCAGGGCATTGTAGGACCAGTCACCACACTTCCCTGAGTCTTGCGTTTCTCAGGTTTAAATGGGCGTAATGATATCTGCTCTTTTTGGCATGAACTCAATAAGATGCTAAATGAGAAAACGTTAGTGGTACAAGGTCACAATGATCATCCATTCACACTAGGGTATAGGCAACTGATAACGCTCTAAGGATGACTACTCTTGAGACCTGCCTGGCGCTCCAGTGGTTAAGACTTTGCACTTCCAATGCAGGGGGCATGGGTTCCATCCCTGGTCAGGGAACTAAGATCCCACATGCATCACAGCCAAAAAAAAAAAAAAAAGAAAGGAAAAGATGACTATTATCAATGTGCTTGGTATTGAAATTGGGGATGGAGTTAGGTTGAAGAATCCATCTTCTTCTCTAATAGTGAGTCTCCGTTCACACAGATGGGGAAACAGCACAGATTCAGAATCATATTGAATCCTGGCTCTTGCCTGACAGATGTCTGAACTTGGACAAGATGGTTTCACTTCTCTGAGACCCAGTTTACCACTTGCTTAGTATTGACAATAACAGGATTGACCCTGAATGTTATGAAGATTCAATAAAAACCTATGTCAAGAGCACTTAATGCAGAGCTTTGGGGGAAATACTGGAAAAATGTTTATTGATGAATATGATCTTGATCTTTCAGGATTCAAATCCTGGATGGGTGACTAGGCCATGAATCATTAAGGCAGGCTGGACTCACCAGAGGGCTAGTGTGGGCAGGAGGCTGAAGGAAAATGGAGCCCCTCCCCCACCTACCCTACAGGGCTTCCTACTGACACAGGGAAGATGCTGCCCAGAGGGCCTAGGGGTGCGTGCACTCGCCATTCCCCATGGCCAGTCCCTGTGGAGCTGACCTCAGGCTGCAGGGTCAACCGGATAGGCCCTCGCAGGCTTTGTGTCCTCCCTAGTCCCCGGGGTCCAGGCAGCTGTATTGCCACCAGGCCTGATGCTCAGCTGCGCGTGGACATGGCTTTTAGGCCAGGCCTGGAGACCCAGGAGGAAAGGCCCAGGAGTGGAGCTGCCTCCTGGGTGAGGCCCAGAGTCTCCCTCCTGCCTGGACGGCGCCTCAGAAAATGAGCAAGGCTGAAACTGGTAGGGACATAGGAAAGTGGGAACCGGGACCCAAAATGAGGAGCTAAAACCTAGAGAGGAAGGCGCACCCACACAGCACATACCACATCCGAGTGGCACTCTCCTCAGAGCTGACTGCAGCTCCCAGGGACTGCATCTCACTCTCGAGCCTTGCAGGCTGCCCTTCCTCACGCCCACCTCCCTCCCCAGCAGCCGGCAGCTCATCTCTCCTCCATCTCACCTACCCGCAGGGCAGGCAGCCTGACCTCAGATGAACTGGCCCCTCCACACAGACCAGAGCCTGAGCTGCTTGGCTAGGACCAGATAGGCCGACAGGGCGGGGACAGGGCACACACTCAGGAGTCTCTCAGGTGTTTGCCAACAGAGGCCCATATTTAATGCCTCTGACGGAGTGGTTACAAGGATTGGTTCTAAAGCTTCAGCCATTCATGCATTACTTATCAGAGTTTTGTTACCTAAATTATTAACCATTTGATAATTCTCAACTCCTTTCAAAACTTAGTCTAGTCTCAAGCAATAATATCTGTGAATTCATGAGTTTGATGGCAGATTTATTTTTTCTTGATTTATATTTGGATCAATATATCGGTTTTTGTTTTTTAAATTTGGCCACACAATGTGGTCTGTGGGATCTTAGTTCCCCAACCAGGGACTGAACCCACATCCTTGGCGGTGAAAACATGAAGTCCTAACCACTGAATTACCAGGGAATTCTCAGATCAATATAGCAGTAAAACAATGAACAATTCATCCACATATCATCTAAACTCACCTTATGGATCAGGTTTTTTTTTAATTAATTTTTATTTTTTAGTTTGTTTTGTTTTACAATACTGATTCATGGATCAGGTTTTTAAACTCATCTTGTGGTCTGTGTGGAGGAACTATTTAGTGGAAAGACAAAGATTTTGGGGTCATACCACACAGGTGAGCTTGGGAAAGTCACTTAACCTCTCTGGGCTTCAGTTTCCTCATCTGTAAAATAGGCACAGGTGTGAATCCTGAGCATAGAGTCCAGCCATGGTAGCTTTTCTCCTTCTCTGGGAATCCTGCCCACTTCCGTGCAGGATAACAGGCAGAAATCCTAGCCTCTTCAGCCCTCTCCTTAACCATGAGGAGCTACTGTATTCTAGGGTATTCTCTACTCTAAAGGCATGCCTGTGAGGAGGTGAGTGTTCCTTTGGCACCTTACTGGAGAACCCCAGGGGAACTGCTTCCTGGCTTCTGTCATAAGTCCCTGTGCTGCAATGTCAGCTCCTGTCTTGTATTCCACCCTCAGTGGAAATGAGAGATAGGGACCCTCCTTCATGGGCTTCCTAGGTGGTACAGTGGTAAAGAATCCACCTGCCCATTACAGGAGATGCAAGAGACACCAGTTTGATCCCTGGGTCAGGAAGATCCCCTGGAGAGGAAATGGCAACCTACTCCTGGGAAATCCCACGGACAGAGGAGTCTGCCAGGCTATAGTTCATAGGGTCACAAAAGAGTTGGACACGACTGAGCACACACACACATCCTCCTTCAGGGAAGGGCAGCCTGATGGAGTGGAAAGGCTTGTGGGAAGCTGGGTGTAATCCTGACACCACCACTGTCTCGCTCTGTGTTTTCTCATCTGTGAAATGCGAGGGAACTTGGGTGTGAACTCGGCCTCTCCTTCACGCAACTTCCCCCGCTGCAGATGGGGTGGGTAGAAGGACAGGGACTCCTGCCCTTTCCTGAAGGTAAGAGTTTTTGTCCGCCAGGATCCTGTCTATGGGATTTCCCAGGCAAGAATGCTGGAGTGGGTCGCTCTTCTCTTCTCCAGGGGAACTAATTTGTTTCCTATAGAGGAACTAATTTGTTTCTCTTCTGTCTGGGGTGTGGGAACCAGGAGGGAGCAGGGTGAGGTAGGAGTGGAGAGGAAGTTGCTGATGAGGATGGGAGACTTTGCTCCTTTCCCCCTGGAAACATCTTCCCTGTCCCCTCCCCCATACAGCCACAGGGAAGAGTCTAGCCCAGGTTTCCAAAGGTAGTCGGGGAAGGGTTAGATCAATATGAGGTGGGCAGTGTGCCTAAAGAGAAATCGAACTGTGCATGGTGTCTCCCTCCGAAGAGTGTACTCTGTATCCTGATCTGTCTCCATGAATGAGAGGGTTCAGAGATCACCTAGTCTCCATCCTGCTATTACAGAAAGGGAAGCTGAAGCCCGGGAGAAGTGTTGTTTGGGGGTCACACAATGGCTTGGCAGCAGAGTCCTGCCCCCTGTTCCCATCCTTCCTGCCCTGCCTTCCCACCTTTCATTTCCCAAACTCTGATGACACTCCCGGGGAGACTTGGGTTTCTATTTTTTAAAAAATTTTCTAATTGATTCTTAACAGGAAATGTGGGCTCTTTTTTTTTGCTCTGAGTTGACAACCACAGCAGCTACACACATACTCAGATAAGCAACATATGCTTCCACATACACACCTCCCCCAGGTCTGCACACAGCTGCAGGCACACACACAGAGCCACCTGCTTGTACTTGTTGGCATTTAGGTGCACAGATAAGACATACCTGTGCATTTCTCTCCCTTGTGCCAGGAGAGGCCCAGTCAGAGGCTCTCGCCTGGTGCTCTGTGACCTGCCTTATGTTTCTGTAGTTGAGGGTGGATTTGAAGGGGTAGAACTGAACCAAGGGCTTCAATGGGTAGCAAAGGCCTCCATGACCCAGGTTTGGCCCCAGAGCTGATGCCCACAGTGCTGGGCCTGGAGGGGGTGTCATTCACAGGGCAGAATGAACAGGAAACCACCAATGTGACATGGGTGGGGGGAGGTCAGAGAGGCTGAAGGATGGGGCTGTGGGGAGGTGAACTGTATGTAAATGGCAAAGCCTAGATTTGAAACTGGGTCTGTTTGTCTAAAGCCCGGGCTTTCCACAGGCACACCTTTTTTCTGCTCCAAAGCAGCTGATCCACAGAACTTCCATGGGCAAAATAAAGGAAACAGTATTAGTGGGTGTCTAGGTGGAGTTGAGGGAAGCTTCATGGATGAGTTGGCATTTGAAGTTGACTTAAGAATGAATGAGACTTTATTACTAGGTGAGTGGAAGGGGACAGGGAAGGGTATCCCTAACAGTGGGAACGGCATAAGCCAAGGTAGTGCGAGAAGGTGCAAGGAACAGGGCAGGGCAGAGTAGCAATGGAACGGGAGCAAGTGGCGAGAGAGGTGTGTGGTCAGAACACTGGGTTGAACTGGAGGATTGATGTGCATGTCGGCAGGTGGGGTGGGGGTTGGAAGAACCTTGGGTGCCAGGCAAAGGCATTTGGGTGCCAGGATATCCTGGCAGGTGTGTAAGGAAGGGTGTGCTTTCATCAGTCCTGTGTTCCAGAGGCTCACTCTGCCTCCAGGATGAAGGATGCTAGTGAGTGGAGCAAGGAGGAGAGGCTGAGGAGGGGAGTGTCCAGGCAGAGGCTGTGGGGCTAGAATCAGGCCTGGGACAGGGAGTGGAGAGGAAGGGATGGTGGGAGAAGAGAGACAGCCTGAGGATGGACAGTGGAAGGGGGAACTATGCAGCCACCAGGCAGAGCTTCTAAGACTACTGAGTGCCCACCTCCTCCCCAACCCAGGCCACTGGGTTTAGGCTGGAAGGCCTCAGAGAAAGTCTTACCTCTGTCCAGACTCCCCACCCTTTCCAGGTTCTGCCCATCTCCTCTACTTCCCTGGGGGAAGCAGCAGGGACCCCACCTGTAGGCAGGGCAGGATTTTCTCCTTTCTCTATTAGCTAAGGAGGAATACTCAAAATTTCTCTGCAGAAGACAAAAAAAACAAACGTTTATCTGCAGAGCTGGAGGGACAACGCTAGCTCCCAACCACTGACAACAGACACTGGCTCCACCAGCAGTGAACCAGGGGCCCTGCCCCTACAAATGGCTGCTGATGCCCTGAGGAGTCAGGTGGGGCCCTGATTGCCATGTTGGATATGTGCAGTTATGGCTTCAATAGCAGGTATGGGATGGTCATGCTGATTGGCCAGGTCTGGTCGCATGCCCAGCCTTAACTGCAAGGAAGGCTAGGAAAAGGAGTATCTGGCATACTTAGTCTCAGGCATGGAAGTTGGGCTCCTCCTCATGCATGAAGACTACCCCACACATAGGAAGGGGTTTCAGATGCTGAGTGGCCAACACGAATGACAAATGTCCAAGATGCTACCTTATAGAGATGTTTGTGAGAATTAAATGATTTATTCCATGTACACATGTTTTGCAAAGCATCTGGTATTGGCTTGGTCAATGTCAGCTCTCCCTCTATTAAACTGTAAGCTTCATGAGGGCAGGAATTTTCTGCTCTCTACTGTATTCTTAGTGCCTAGTGTGGTGCCTGGCATGTAGCAGAGCTTGACAAATTTTTAAATTTTTCATTAAAAACAAGTGAATCATTTTAAAAGTCTTTATTGAATTAGTTACAATATTGTTTCTGCTTTACCTTTTGTGTTTTTGGCTGCGAGGCATGTGGGATCTTAGCTCTCCGACTAGGGATAGAAACCTACCCCCTGCATTGGAAGGCAAAGTCTTAACCCCTGGACCACCAGGGAAGTCCCATAAATATTTGTTGTATGAATGCTCCTGGAGGCTGTGCTCTGTCCAGCCTTTCTCTCCTCCCCTTTTCTTCTTTGCCTTGGCTGTGGCCACAGCATTTTCCGAGGAGAAGGCACATGCCAGAACAGAGAGAACACTGTAACAGGAGTCAGGTGCCCACAACTCAGCTCCACCATCAACTCACGGTGTGAGGAGGGCAAGTCACCTCCCCTCCCTTGGTCTGGGTCTCCACACCTGCAGAATGGGTATCATAACCTCAGCTGCTATGTCCCATATCTCTGGTATGAGGGACAAATGAGAAAATGTGAGAAGTTGATCGCAAAGCTGCAAAAAGCCTTCTGCCCCAAAGCTGGGGAGGAAGTTGCGGCTCAAGCCATTCAAGGAGAACTGTGAAGACCCCACCCCTAAGGATCTGCTTTGAATGGGGGCCAGGGGAATGTAGGTGGGGAAATGGCCTTCCTCTTCCCTCAGTGGGAAGGCCTAGTATTCATGCACTGTGAACTGAAGCTATTTTTATGCAGCACAACTGTGATTATGACAGGGCCTCTTCCTGAAGGGGAAGGGTGGGGAGTAGACCTGAGTCATCAGTGGGGCCGCACAGCTGACACAAGTCTGCCGTGAAAATTAGTCCTGTGCCCTCAAATGACTCTCACCCTCTGTCTTCCTCAGTAGAAGTGCCAAAGAGAGCCGAGGGGTGGACTACATGCTCCAGGAAGGACTAGGTCAGTCATTGGGCTCAGGGCCTGTCAATCATAGTTGATCTTCCAATGAGCTATGGGCTGGCAGTGTCCCTGGGCGGGAACCTGAGGACCACTGGAAAGAGCGGAAAGAGAGGACTGAAACGTACCTGACACGTGCTTCCGGCACCCTGCTGGGTTGGCCGGCTGAACTTGAAGTTCCAAGCAGCGTTTACTGGGAACCGATTGTGCGTCCGCACTGTGGATATGGGCTTTGCATCTCCTCTACTTGAATTTTCCCAACACCCTCCCGCTTAGGTAGAGGTGACTTGCCTCGGTCTTATAGATAAGGGCGTCTAGGCTCCATGTGGATATGACTGACTCAGCTCCACTGCACTCCAGACTATGAATCCTGAGCTGAGGGAGCCAACAGGAAGGGTGATTATTTTCTTTACTGGAAGGATAGGGAAAGGCTTCCCAGAGAGGGTGACATTTGAGCCAGGCCCTAAACAATGAGCAGGATTTAGCTCTCTTAGGGGGCAGGGAGAGGAGAGAAGGAAAGGCCTGTGACACAGAGGGATATGGCGTGGACAAAGGCTTGGAGGTGTAACAGTGCATGGCTTGTTGGGGCAGGGGTGGAGGGAGGGAAGGGTCAGGTAAGTGTCGGGGGTGCTGAAGGTCCTAGGGAGGGGCCTTGCCTGCCAGACTGAGAGTTAGGGCTATTTGGGGTTCCCGCAGAGCTGGGCAGGCCCTCGGCATTGTCCCGGAAGTGCAGTCATGCAAAGGTGGGGGGAGCCCACAGTGGGAGGTAGTTTAAGGGGGGCTGTTAGGCCCAGAGGAAACCAGGTGGGTTTCCTGTCCTGGAGCCTGAGCTCAGGCGGTGGTGAGTCAAGGGCCCTGCAGGCTGCTACGCCTCCCTCAGAGCCTTGGTGCTGCCTGGCTCCCCTGTGCTCCCCAGGGCTCCTCTCCTCTGCCCTTCTCTGAACGCCTCCTCTGTGCCAGCGCCTTTGCACACAGTGTTCCCTTTAATCCTCACAAATACCTGCAAGGTGAGTGTCACCCCCGTTTTGTGAGGGAAGAAACAAGAAGTTAGGGGACTTGCTCCAAGTCACATAGCTCCTCTGGGTGACCTTATGAGGCCTCCACTGTCATCCTTCAACAAAAGGGTCCTCTGAGCTCTGCTTTCAGTCAGGGCAATGACAGCCTTCTTCCTTCAATGAGAAGGGGACCCTGAGGCCAAATCTAGCTGTTACTCACCTGCCTCCCAGGCACCCGTAGTACAGACTCAGATGTTCACTCCAGAGAGCCCCTTAGAGATCATTTTCTCCCCTCTGCATATTATAGATGGGTAACTGAGGCTCCGAAAGGAAGAGACTTGCTTGGGTTCCCACTAGTGGTGATTGACCAGCCTCTTTTGAACAAGAGTCTCTCACTGTGGCTCTAGCTCAGCTGAGAAGCTGAGCAGTGAGGGACAAGTGGATTAGACCACTGGCCTGGGGGTAGTGGCAGTGTGTGGGACAGAGAATGGCCTGGGACTTCTAGGCACTCAGAGCCAAAATGCAGTCAGCCCCTTTATCCCACTTGGCTCACTTCAAACAGATGCCCTCCCCACCCCACCCCAGGATGCTTTACTGCCATCTGCCTGAAAAGTGTGCTAATAACTATGCAAAACCTGGTGACACTGAGGTGACTGTGCCCCTAGAGTTGTGCAGTGCATAATTTGTACAAATGTGAGGGCTGTCCAGCCCTGAAAATGTTAACTCTCCCCACTTCTCTGTCCCCTCTCTTCTTTCCCTTACCTCTTCCCACAGAGCCAGGGAGCAGGGGGCCACATCTCACCAGCGCGGGAGAGGGAAGGAGGGACAGAGACAAGGGAGGAGGAAGGAGAATGTGGAAGGCAATAGAGGGAAAGGGTAGGACTCAATTCTGCTATCAGAAACCAAAACTGAAACTTCTGGTAGGAGGCAATGTGAAAGGCAGTTCTGCAGCTAGACACTGAAAGAGCACAGCCTCCCTAACCAGCTGGTCAGAGACTCCCGACGCTGTGTCACCTACACCAGATCTTGCCATTCATGCTGACAAGATGTGTGCAAGGCCAGAGGCTTTTCCTCTGTCCATGGAATTCTCCAGGCAAGAATCCCGGAGTGGGTTGTCATTCCCTTCTCCAGGGAATCTTTCTGACCCAGGGATCAAACCCTTGTCTCTTATATTGGAGGCAGATTTTGTTTTACTGTCTGAGTCACCAGGGAAGTCTGAGGATTCAAAAGGCCCCTTTAGACATTACAGTGCCCAATTCTAAAGTTAGAATCTTTGCTGGAATACGGGGGAGGGTGCTTCTCAAGCCACAGAGTCACCTAATGTCCCAAGACTAGGTGACCCATAGCCTTAGTTGGTGTTAGTGTCTGTGTGGACATGCACACACCAGTGAAGCAGGGGCAGCTGGCATCCGTGTGCCTGGAAGAATGGGGACTGTATTTCCTCCAAGTTGAGCTCAGGACACGTGAAGTAACATGGATTTTTGTGACCCAGCTGGCTGGGAGGGGTTATTTCCTAAACAATGTTTAGGAGCCTCATTCTGAGGCTCTTGCTGCTTTATCCAACAATGAGATGGAATGTTTGAAACCTGGGTTGCCTTTGGAAATTCAGAATTTGTATGGTCACCACTTATTATGACCTTTGTGATTCGATGAGCCAGTCCTGTATCAGGGACCCAAGTGTCACCCCTCCACGGAGGTTCCTGGATGCTTTAGGTGGGGAAGATGCTGTTCCCAGAGCACGTGTCTCTCGGCTCCAGAATGGGCAGCCTCTTGTGTTTAATTAATCTTTGTATCTCCCATTATGACAGGAGCCTCCCCTCCCCCTGGGGTTCTCAGAGTGTAAGCTCCTGGCTTCTCTGTTTTTCGGGTGATACCTACTCTGTGCTGGCCTCACAGAGATAGGGAAGAAGGGGACAAATGCAGGGGCAGGGCCTAAGGGGGTCTGGCTCCATCATTTCTCAGCCCTGTGGTCTTGGACAAGTTCTGTTCCTCTCTGAGCCTCAGTTTCTTTAACTGGAGATGGGGATGACTTAAATAGCTGACTTTTCTTGAGCACATACTGTGGGTCAGGCACTGTGTTAAGCATATCACATGCAGTAGCTTGTTCAGAAATACTGACAAGGGCTTCCAATGTGCAAGGGCCACTACAAGGTCAGCTGATGAAGTAGAGGTTTGGAGAAGTTAGATGACTTCCCAAGGTTATGTGCAGATGAGTGGAAGAACTTGTACCCCAGAACCCACACTTCTAACCAACTCACTGTACTAAATGGACCCCAGGGGGCCAGGAGGACAGGCCTGTGGAGAGCTCAGCATGGAACCGCTTAGGGAAAGTTCAGGATGGTGGTGCTATTATCTGTGGAGGCCAGGCCCGGCTGGGCTAGAAGGTGTTCAGCCTGACTGCAGGCGTTGGATCAGGGAGAGTCCAGCCAGGTGAGCCCACAGGATGCTGTGGGAAAAGGTCCTCCAAGCCAGGATTCATAAAAAACATGGCCAGCAGGAGGGGTGAAGGCTCAGAGCCCTAAGGAAGGGAGCTGAGCCACCCCTGAGTGAGATCATTACTCTCCCCTCCCCTCAGATGCCCCCACTGAGGGCAGGAGCCTTCGAGGAAGCCAGCTGAGCAAGTAAGGGAGAAGAAGCAGATCACGTTCAGTTCAGAACCCCAGGCTGAAGAGCACAGGCCTGGGAGTGCCCCAGAAAGCAGGTCACCGATGTGGCAACTATCAGTCCACTCACGGGGCTGTCCTGGGGATCTGGCTTAGCCTCCCTTCCCAGTGCCACAGCGGCTGAATCCATACTGACCCTGAACCAAGGACCCACACAGAGATGGCCCTGAGCAGAGGGAACTGTGGCTTGCTTAAGGACCGCCCTCCCTGTACCCAGCTAAGGCTGGCAAATCTCTCAGCCTGCCAAAGAGGAGATGCGTCTGCAGTGTACAGCCCCAGGGGCTGGACACACACATACACGCAGGCATGCATGCCCACAGCACTCAGAAACCCAGGCTGGGTGGATGCAGAAAAGTCCTAAGAAATCTAGCAGCTAAATCCAACAGGCCAGAGTCCTTGGCTCACCCTTGCTTCCTTTCTCCCATACTCCACACCCAATCTGTTAGCATACCCTATGGGCTCACTCTGTTGCCATTGGCACCTGAGCCACCACTGTCTGTCTCTAGGACACTGCAGTAGCCCCCGCACTGACCTCCCTGTTTCCATCCTTAACCCCCATAGTCTGTTCTCAACACCGCAGCCAGAATGACTGTTAAAAGATCATATCACTCCTCAGATTGAAGCCCTCCAGTGGCCCTCTTCCTCAACACACTCCACTAAGATACCATTTCCTCCTGCTCCCTTCACTCTGCTCCAGCCCCTCCAGACTTTCTTCGAAACAGTCAGGTATGAGACTTCCCTGGTGGTCCAGTGGTTAAGGATCTGCCTTGCATTGCATGGGTGGTTATTTTTAGTGGCTAAGTTGTGTCCAACTCTTTGTGACCCCACGGACTGCAGCACACCAGGCCTCCCTGTCCCTCACTATCTCCCGAAGTTTGCCCAAGTTCATGTCCATTGAATTGGTGATGCTATCCAACCATCTCATCCTCTGCTGCCCTCTTCTCCTTTTATCTTCAGTCTGAAATGCAGGGGACGTGGATTCAATCCGTGATCTAGGAGCTAAAATCCTACATGTTGCGGAGTCCTTGCACTGCAGCTAGTGAGCCCATGTGCTACAATTAGCTGACACAGCCAAATGAAAAAAAATTAAAAAGGGTCAAGGTACTGTCATATCTCCAGCACGGTCCCCTCTGCCCAGGACTCTCTTCCCTTGGATATCAGCATGGCCTGATCCTTAGCCTGCTCAAATGTCACTGTACTTCTCAGTCTTTCAGCAGAATACAACACTCAGGATTATTCAAGGACTATTGGCAGAAATGTGGATGGGATGCAAGGAAACCCCAAGGGAGAAAGCAGTGTGCAGGCCCAGGAGTGTGGGGTGCCTTTAGCTACTCCCAGGCCTGAGCGGGAAGGAAAGAAGTGGCTGCCAGAACCAAGAAGGTGAGGGAGAGGGCCAGCAGGCCAGAGCTGTGACCCCACAGGGAGACAGCTGGGAGAATAAACCCCTCCCTCTCCTTCTTGCCTCCTCTGTGAGGCTGCCCATCGCTTAACCAGGCTGATGGCAAATGGATGTCCCTCATCTGCTTGCCTCCAGTTCCCAAGATCTCATACTTTGCCCTGTTTTCTTTTAGTGTTATTTCCTATCATATTTACATATTCACTCTGGTTATTTGTATTGTCTGTAAGCTCCAGGAGGGCAAGAAATCTCATCTCTTTTATTCTCTGGGACTGATGCTGAAGCTGAAGCTCCAATACTTTGGCCACCTGAATTGAAGAGCCAAGAGCCATTGGAAAAGCCTCTGATGCTGGGAAAGATTGAGGGCAGGAGGAGAAGGGGTGACAGAGGATAAGATGGTTGGATGGCATCACCGACTCAATGTCATGAGTTTGAGCAAACCCTGGGAGATAGTGAAGGACAGGGAGGCCCGGCATGCTGCAGTCCATGGGGTCACAAAGAGTCAGACACAACTGAGCGACTGAATAATTGATGTCTACTATGTGCCAGTCAGAGTTCTTGGGATATTTGTTGTTGTTCAGGCATCAATAAATAATCCCTGAATACATGAATGCCGGGACTTCCCTGTTTAAGAATCCACTTTCGGATGCAGGGATCCCCGGTCAGGGACCTGAGATCCCACGTGCAGCAGAGCAAGTAGGCCCTCGTGCTACACCTGGGGGCCTGTTAGCAAGTGTGCTCCTGTGTGCCACAACTGGAGAGCCTGCTTGCTGCTACAAAAGAGCCCTCGTGATGCACGAAGATCCTGTGTGCTGAAACTATGACCCAAAGCAGCCAAATAAATAAATAAAAAAAATTAACGAATGCCTACTCAGTCTCCCGGGGCACCGAGGAGGAGGCCTTTGGCGGGGAAGAGGCCTTTGGGTCCTGCCTGGGGAACGTTTGGGTGAAGGATACTATTGGCTGGGGCTACGGATCAGAGAAAAGAGAGCGGAGCCCGGCTGGGTAGGAGGTAAGTCTGACGGCCTGTGCTCAGAGCAGCCTGCTGTATCTGAGGTTCCCAGAGCAGATCCCTGCCTCCCTGCAAGTCTGTGATGTTGAGTCCATAGGACTGTCCTTGGCAAAGGTGTTACTGTGTTTGGTCTCAACAGGATGCCACTCTGTAAAATCTCCTACGTTGTGAATTAGCTCTTTGAGAGTACATCTGGCCCCTCTCCTGGACTTGCAAGGAATGTTTCTTTCAAGGAGGCCTAAGTTCACCCTGCAGTGGAGGTCTAGGAGTCACAGGCCTCCCCTGGCCAGGCCTCAAGTTCAGAGGGACAGGGCTCTGGGGAGCCTGCCTGACTCCACGCTGCCCTTTGGGCTCTTGGGCTCTCTTTCTTGTTAGGTACCCAGAGTGCTGGGGTCTCCTCAAGACGGCATTGTAACCCCCCTCAATAAGCCTCAATGTCCTATGGAAGACAGCAAAGTGATTTGCAGCCCTGCCCCCACAATTGTAAAGTTGTGGATTTTCTTTATGGGGCTTCCCAGGTGGCTCAGATGGTAAAAGAATTTGCCTGCAATTTGAGAGACCCAGGTTCCATCCCTTGGTCAGGAAGATCCCCTGGAGAAGGGAATGGCAACCTACTCCAGTATTCTTACCGGGAGAATCCCATGGACAGAGGAGCCTGATGGGCTACAGTCCATGGGGTTGCAAAGAGACTGAGCGACTAACACTTTCACGTTTTTTTTTTTTTTTCTTTATGGGATTGTCAATCCAAACACCAATAGATTTGGAGAGGAACCTTCGGAAAATGATATTAATCATAGAAAAATAAACATTTGAAACCAGCAGAAAAATTCTGGAAAAGGAAAGGAATGCGCCACATAAAACTCAGAAGTCAATATAATCTGAACATGTGAAAACATTGAAAAACCTGAATGGAGAAAATTATATATATGTGTCAAAAGACTGTAGTCCACACTGGGAAAACTATTTGTAACACAATGTCAGATAAAGAGCTAATCTCCTTAATATACACATTTTAGAGATCAGTATTTAAAAAGACAACCAAATTTTAAAATGGGCCAAGTATATGAACAGACAATTCACAAGGAAAGAAAAAATTTTTAATGAACAGTTATTACATGAAAGATACTTACCTTCCCTCATAATTAAAGAAATGCATAACAAAATAACAAATACCATTTCAACTGCCAGATTGGTACCAATCAAACTGTTTCACAATGAGTAGTATCAGTGGGAAAAGTCAGACTTGAACACTGTTGGTGGAAATGTAAACTGACCAACATTTTGGAGGACAATTTGGAAATGCCTACTGTGGTAGAGCCAAAGTGTCCATGGATCCTCTGACACTTCTCTCATAGGAAGATGGAGGTCTGGTTCCCTTCTCTTGACCTTGGCTAGTCTATGAGTTCTTTAATAAAATGCAGCAAAAGTGATACTCTCCTAATTCCAAGTACATCCCCTTAGCTTGTCCAGTGGGCTTCACTTCTTACATCTTACCTGAACTGTGATTACCTGACATCACCTGCTCTGATGAAGCCAAACCATGTGGGGAATCCCTGGAGGATATGACACCACATGGAGAGAGAGAGAGAGGTTGAGGAGCAGTGAGGCTCAGATGCATAAGTGATAAAACCAGCTCGGAAGAGAACCAAAGATGAGTCACACAACTCAGCCCTTCCTGAATTCCTGACCTAAAAATCATGGCTCAAATAAAATGGTGGCTTTAAACACTGAGTTTTGGGGTAGTTTGTTATACAGCCGTGGCATCTGGAACGTTCAGATTTAGATTTATTCTTGAGCTTCCCTGGTGGCTCAAGAATCTGCCTGCCAATGCAGGAGACATGGGTTCCATCCTTGGTCCAGGAAGATCCCAGATGCCTCAGAGCAGCTAAGCCGACGTGTCACAACTTTTGTCTGTGCTCTAGAGTCTGGGAACCACAACTACTGAGCTGGTGCACCCGAGAGCCTGTGCTCCACAGCAAGAAAAGCCACTGCAATGAGCCTGCGCACTACAGTGAAGACACAGCCAAAAATAAATAAATGGATAAACTTTAAAAAGAGAGGAACTTAAATAAATAAATTTATCCCTGAGCTAGCAGTTATCCTTCTGTGAATCTAAACTACTGAGATGTTTCCACAAGTGCACAAAAGCACAACAGAAATACCTGACTGAAGAAATTCATCGCAGCATTGTTTGTGATAGCATGAGACTGGAAAAGTCTATCTGCCCATTATTAGGGAAATGGCTAAATTAATCCTAGTATATCTAATCGAAGAAGGCAATGACACCCCACTCCAGTACTCTTTCCTGGAAAATCCCATGGACAGAGGAGCCTGGTAGGCTGCAGTCCATGGGGTCGCTAGGAGTTGGACACGACTGAGCGACTTCCCTTTCACTTTTCATTTTCACGCACTGGAGAAGGAAATGACAACCCACTCCAGTGTTTCTGCCTGGAGAATCCCAGGGACGGAGGAGCCTGATGGGCTGCCGTCTCTGGGGTCGCACAGAGTCAGACACGACTGAGACGACTTAGCAGCAGCAGTAGCAGTATATCTAATTAATGTTATATACTGTGCCTGCTGATACCCTGAGACAAGAAAAAAGACTCATTTATGGTCCTGTGAGCCTCAGGTGACATAATAGACGAGTTAAGAGCATAGATTTTGGAGCCATAGACCCTGGCTCTGCCATTTATAATCTGTGTGACATTAGGAAAATTGTTTAATCTCTCTATACCATAATGACCTCACGTGTAAAACGGGAATGATAATCAGAGTCCCTACCACAGTCAGCTGTGGTGAGAAATAAATGAGTTAAAACGACAAGCCTGGTATGTACCTGTGATAGATTTACTTTGAAGATGCAAAGAGCTTGGAATTTCAGTTGGGTTGGGCCAGATGGTTAATATCTTAAAGGGACTGCATAGCAAAGGATCTACTGGATTGACAGCCTAGGAGAGGAAAAGATGAGTCAACAAACAAAGGTTTGAAGGCAGTGGGTGGGAGAATGTTTGTAAAAAAGAAAGATGGACTCATCCTCTATTTCCTATTCTGCGTCTTGCTATCTTTCAGAGATTCTTCCTACCTCAGCACTTACAGACACACTCAGTTCTTTTTAACAGTTGCTCAGCATTGCATTGAATGATTGCACCTCAATTTATCTCACCATCCTCTACGGATAGACTCTTGGATTGGTTCCAGTTCTTTGCTATCATTAGAGACAACACTACAGCAGACATTCTTGCACATTTATCTCTGCCCGCTCACTGATATTACTTCTATGGTGTAGATTCTTAGAGGAGTTGTCGAGCATAAAGTATAAGTATCTTTTAAAAAATTCTGATAACTCTTGTCAAATTGCCTCAATATCTGGTCCCATTTTCCCCTCCACTGCTTTTGTTTCCATACCTTTCATACTATTTGCACATTTTTTTAAGCATTGTTTTGCCAAGTATTATTAGGCCTCGTTTTCAGATGAATACACCAGGGCTGAATTAGCCACCATGCATGTCTTGAAAGGTTTGCTGTCTGGCAGGATTGGAGTGGGGATAGCAGCATAGTGCAGAATGATAGCTGCGGACAGTTATTTTCATCAAAGCCAGAGCTGGCACCAAAGACTGCATAGGCTCTGGGAACCTGCAAGAAAGAGCAGCCTTTTGGGTCTGGGGCCACACTGACTGGGCTGGCAGAGCCCGGGGCTGTAGGCACTACCCCTGGACTCAGTCCAGGCCTGGGTGGCCTCCTTACAGAGCCCTGGGACCCAGACCTCACTGTGCAGGTGGACTGGGCTTTCACAGCAGGCGGGCCTGACTCCTGCTCTGGGGCTCACACACGAAGCTGTCCCATTTCCCCACCCAGGAATGCCAGGTCATCACATCCCTTCTCCACATCCTTTGTCCCACTCTTTGCGACCACATGGACTGTAGCCCACCAGGCTCCTCTGTCCACGGACTTTTCCAGGCAAGAGTCCCGGAGTGGGTTGCCATTTCCCACAGTAATTTCCAAATGTTCTGTATGAATAAAGTCTTTCTACCTGTTCCTTCAAGATTAGAAAGGCCCGAGGTTCTCTGGGAGGTCCCTGGTGAAGTGGGAAATAAGGGGAGTGGGAATTAAACTGGAAGTTAACTCCACATTACTAACATCCTTGCCACAACTCGCCCTCACCCAAGTTCTTAGCCTGGCATTCAAGGACTTTCACTGGCAATTTTGAGGAAAGCCTCAGAAAAGAGAGCAGCAGGAAATCCAGAGTGGAAGACACAGCAGGAAGAGCCTCCTCCTTCACCGGAGGACACAGTCAACCACAGCTCAGACTACAGCCTGTGTCCACCAGCCTCTCCGGTGATGGCAGCAGATTACTTACGCTCTCACGGGAGGAAATTACGGTATTTCCCGATGACAGCTCTTTGCCGGCTCTGGCTCCCCCGCTTGTCGACAGTGGGAACTGCAGTCGAGCAAAATCGGCTCCTCCCACTCCCGGAGGAGTTCCGGGGGGAAGTGGAGCTTGGGGAAGCGGGGCGGCCACGCGCCCCGTAACTCTCTTGTCCGTTTCCTCCGCACCGGGGTGCTTGCTTGCGCTGTTTCCTCAGCTTTTCCCCCAGATCGCTTTCCTCCTGACGACAGAGCTGCCCCCTAGAGTTGGAGTACCCCCGCGGACCCGCCTGAAGGACGTCCTCTATCCTTATCCGCAGTCGTGGTCGCTGCCGCGCCCGGGACCAGCGCCGGGTGAGGCGCCTTGGGGCATCTGAGTTCGCCTTTGGAGAAGCACAGCTGGATTCCACTCTGAACTCATACTTGCTTGCAATGTGTCTCTGGGCGAATCATTAACCTTCTGAACTTCACTGTCTCCTCTGTAAAATGGAGCTTAGATTTACTATTTACTAGCGCCTGGTGGGCTGCCGTCTCTGGGGGTCGCACAGAGTCAGATACGACTGAAGCCACTCAGCAGCAGCAGCAGCAGCAACAGCATCATTTGCATCCTAGGGAAGACTCGATGGGATGGTCCAGATGGCAGGTGGAGAGCAAGATAATAATCACCACCATAATGGGACATTCCCTGGGTGCGGGGGACTGCTCTAGGCATTTTGAAATGGCTCTATAAAAAGGTATCTTTCACAGATGAGGTATCATCCACGAGTTAAGAAATTGAGATTTAGTGATTTTCCCAGAGTCAGACAGCTAGAGAGGCAAAGCTGGGACTGGACATGGGTGGACACGGGTACACAAGTGCTGGGAAGTGTGGGTGTGGGTCCAAGGTTTATGAGTAGGGAGGTGCTCAGAGGCCTGAAAAATATCCAGCTGCTCCTCCCTTTGGGTCATTTTTCAATGTTTTCTGATAATGGATTATTCATGCCTTCTTAATGCTTTTGTGGGCAGAGACCTCAAAGACCATCCGCGCCGCTTTCCTTATGGAGAGCCAGGGAGAGACTTGTCCAGGGTCACGCTGGCTGGGCAGCTCCTTCCCTGTGCGCCTGCTTCTCCACCCACCCTTCTGCTTCGTGGGAACAGTTATAGTGGGGAATGCTCCTTCCCACCCTCAAACTGCCCACTCAGTACAGGTCCCTCTGTGGGGCCTCTCACTGGCCACTCCTGACCCCACTTGGCCAGGGCCTTCTGCCACTCCCCTCCTCTCCCTCCTTCAGATACTCTCGGTCCCTCCGCCCTCACAGGGGTAATGCCCTAACCAGCGCCTCCCCCCGACTCCCGACTCCCGACTCCCGAGTGCTGGCCTAAAACCAGCCAATATTTTAGCACTCTGTGCTTGTCATGCGCACCTTTGTTTTTTTTTTTTTTTTTTTGTTAGAAAGGGGCTGAGCAACAACAGTAGAAGGTTGTTGTGTTGGTCAGGATCCATTGGGAAACAGAATCACTTTGAGGTTGCATGATAGAGGCTTTATGATAGTAATTTGCCTTGCACAGTTGTGGAAGGAGCTGGGGAAGACAGTGACCAGAAGGGGAGTTACAGCATCAGCGGAGTCAGTAATCATTCTGAGAAGCCAAGTTGGTCCAGCTGTGAAAGGGAACCACAGGGGAAGCTCCAGGAGGTCTGTGGGAAGCTGTTTCCTCTGGGTAGAGGATGCCTCTGGTTCTGCACTGAGCATCTGTGGTGGCAGGAGGCCACTACTGGAGGATCATCAGTTGGGAATAAAAGTTGGATATGGATGGAGGAGAGAACAGGAGGATGCTGCAGGTCTTAGATAACTGACTATAACAACCTTCAGAGACTTGACTTTGAAACCCGTAAACATTTTATATAGTTCTAAAACAAAAGTATGTTAAACGTATCTAAACAGTTCACTGCTGTATGTGATATATGAAAGAGTAAATCCTAAGAGTTCTCATCACATGGGAAAAATATCTTCATGAGTTGATGAACGTTCACTAAGCTTAGTGTGGTAATCACTTAATAATGTGTGTAAATCACATCATTATCCACACAGTGCTGTATGTCAATTACAGCTCAATAAAATTGGAATGGGAAAAAAATCTAAAAAGGAAAATGAGGACTTACCTGGTGATCCATTAGTTGAGAAACTGTCTGCCAATGCGGGGAACATGGGTTCAGTCCTTGCTCTGGGAAGATTCCACATGCTGCAAGCTGCAACTATGAGCCCATGTGCCACAGCTGCTGAAGCCGGAATGCTCTAGAGCCCATGCTCTGAAATAAGAAAAGCCACTGGAATGAGAAGTCGGCACTTCACAAATTGAGATTAGCCCCCACTCGCAGTAACTAGAGAAAGCCCACACGCAGCAGTGAAGACCCAGCACAGACAAAAATAAATAAATAATTGTTTAAAAAGCAAAATGAAATAAATAAACCTATGCCTGTTGAGTTGGTAGCATAATCACATAGAGAGAAAGTATTCAAAGTGGCTTAAAACAGTAGTGTGGACTATACAGTTACCCCTTGGTATCTTCGAGGGACTGGTTCCAGCACCCCTGATGCCCAAATCTGCAGATGTTCAGGTTCCATATAGAGAGGCATAGTGTTTGCGTCTAGCCTACCCACGTCATCCCACATTAAATTATCTCTAGATTACCCGTAATTCCGAATACAATGTAATGCTATGTCAGTATGTGACAAATTCAAGTTTTATTTTTTGAAACTTTCTGGATTTTTTTTCCCAAATATTTTCGATCTGGGGCTGATTGAATCCTTGGATTCAGGCCCTGCAGATATGGAGGGCCAGTTATAGGTTCCTGGTGGGATGTATACAAAATGGCAAAACAAACTTTAAAAACAAAGTTTTCAGGAGTCAAGTTATTGGTTATTGTGTTGAAATTGTTATTCTGAGACTGTTGTGAGTAGATTATAGGGTAAAGTGAATGAGGAGTTCCAACATGGGAGAACGAAAACGCAGATGTAATTTTGATGATGTTAGGTAAACCTTATTGTCTTGAATTTGAGTTGATAGTCATGAGTAGGAACTTGTGATATGTTTTATCTGAGGACAAATGAATGAACATTTCCTAAATTTATCTACTGAAAGGTCTTAGAAATAAGATCAACCCAATAACAATTATCATCCCTATCTTTGATGTTTATTATAAAAGGCTATAACCCAGGAACAGCCTTACAGAAGAGATGCACAGTGAAGGTATGGAGAGGGAAACCACCCCACCTCCCCCTGCCCCAGTCTGCTCCAGGTCGTTGCTCTCCCGGAATCTCCATGTGTTCACCAATCTAGAAGCTCTCTGATTCCCCTCTGCTTTGACTTTTATGGAGATTTCATTACATAGGAATGATTGATGAAATAATTGACCAATGATGACTGACACAAACTCCAGCCCGTCTCTCTTCCTCAGAGTTTGGGGAGGAAAGAGGACTGATAGTTCCCACCATCTAATCTCAACTGGTTCCCCAGGGAACCAAGCTCCAAGTCTTAGGACATCTAGAGAATGGAGGTGTTAGTTGTTCAGTCATGTCCAACTCTTTGCGACTGCATGGACTGTAGCCCACCAGGCTTCTCCATCCATGTGATTTTCCAGGCAAGAATACTGGAGTGGGTTGCCATTTCCATCTCCAAGGGATCTTTGAGACCCAGGGATTCAACCTGGGTCTCCCACATTGCAGGCAGACTCTACCATCTGAGCCACACCTAGAGGTGTGATTTGATTTCCCAAATCACCTCACTAGCATAACAAAAGACACCTTTCTGGCATGCCACAGGCTCAAGGTTCTAAGGATTTTAGGAGCTCTGCTCCAGAAATGGGGACAAAGACAAAATAAGTATTTGTTATTATGAATCACAATATCACAGTGGTTTAAGAAATGAATTTGGGAAATCATCAATGGCTGCTAACTTCATACAAACAGGGAAAAGATGTTTTGTACTTTTAATGAAAATGCACACTGCTTATGAAAGGAGCCTCTCTAAAACTCTGTTTACAAAATTTTTGATCAATCTACCAATTTATAGGAAACACAGGAGGCAGAAGAGTGTGTTATATGTTATTCTAGGGAAGTCATAAGCAAAATATAGACTGTGGGAATCTCTACAGGATACACAATCCAGTGCAGTGAATCAATAAATAAATTGTGACGGGTAGGGGGAGGGAGAGAGAGAATGCATGCACAGAGTGGAGCTTGTAGATTAAGAGACTTAAGAGACAAATCAGCAATTTCACTGTATGGAGCTTATTGGAATTCTGATTAGAGTAAACTATAGTACAAATATATACATATCACAGTTGGGAAAAGTGGAACACTGAATTGATGATATTAAGGAATTACTGTTAACTTTCAAGTGTGAAAATGGTATTTTAGTTATGTTTTAAAATGAAGCTTTACTTATAGAGATACTGACATTTATGGACAAACTGATATTTATGAATCTGCTTCAAAATAATTCAGGAAGAGGAGAAAGTTAACCATGGATTGCTAATTGTTGAAACTGGTTAATAGATAGGCATGTGGGTTCATTATATTATTCTATCTTTGTGAATGTTTGAACATTTCCATACTATTTACAAAACTCCTATTTCTTAGATAAGATAAATATGGAAAAATATTGATATGTAGTTCTATTCTTTCCACTTTTGTGCAAGTTTGAATTTTTCTTTCTTTTTTTGGCTGCACTGGTTTTTTGTTGTGGCAAACCAGTTGTGATGCTCAGGCTTCTCTTGTGGAGCATGGGTTTAGTTGCCCCTCAGCATGTATGATCTTCAGTTCAGTTCAGTTCAGTCGCTCAGTCGTGTCCAACTCTTTGCGACCCCATGAATCGCAGCACGCCAGGCCTCCCTGTCCATCACTAACTCCCGGAGTTCACTCAGACTCACGTCCATTGAGTCCGTGATGCCATCCAGCCATCTCATCCTCTGTCGTCCCCTTCTCCTCCTGCCCCCAATCCCTCCCAGCATCAGGGTCTTTTCCAATGAGTCA
>SJXQ01004479.1:0-17846 GCA_006408695.1 Aepyceros melampus
CGTTGTAGTTAACTCCTTATATGCCTGTCTACTTTAAAGACTGAATTCTGGAGGATGGTTTGGGGTCTTATTTACCCTTGAGCTTCTTGAGAGTTCCTCTTTTATTCCTTGCATTTAGCTTAATACCTGATGCACAGAACAAGCTCAATAAATGTTTATTGAATGACTTCAGGAAGTCTATAGGTTCTTTATAATTATGTTAGCAAGTGTCTGAACTGCTTTTAAGAGGCTCTGGATTGAAGCACTGTGGGAGTGTGGGAGTGCTAGAGTCACAGGGGTTTACTCTTACGTGTGGTATTAGTTTGCCAGGGCTGTCACAGACTGTAAAAGTGGCTTAAACAACAGAAATGTGTTTTCTGACAGTTCTGTAACCTGGAAGTCTGAAATCAAGATGTTGACAGCGTTGGTTTCTTCTGAGACCTCTCTCCTTGACTGTCTTCTTCCCGAGTGTTCACTTGGCCTTACTCTGTCTGTGTCCTGATCTCTTCTTAAGAGTACACAAGTCAGACTGCATTAGGCCCCATTGTAATGACCTCGTTTTTAGCCTAGTTACCTCTTTAAAGATTTGTAATCAATTATAGTCCAACTCTGAGGTATGGTAGTTAGGATTTCAACATATAAATGAGGGATGGGNAATCAAGATGTTGACAGCGTTGGTTTCTTCTGAGACCTCTCTCCTTGACTGTCTTCTTCCCGAGTGTTCACTTGGCCTTACTCTGTCTGTGTCCTGATCTCTTCTTAAGAGTACACAAGTCAGACTGCATTAGGCCCCATTGTAATGACCTCGTTTTTAGCCTAGTTACCTCTTTAAAGATTTGTAATCAATTATAGTCCAACTCTGAGGTATGGTAGTTAGGATTTCAACATATAAATGAGGGATGGGGACACAATTCAGCATATAAGACAAACCATCTCTCCTGGGCTGAGGGAATTGTTCCATCCAGAGTCTGCCAACATTTTTATTCTTAAGAAGTACATTCATGAGATTAATGAAAACCCAGGGGAGAGGAAATCTAAAAGAAATAAGTTCTTAGAAGAGAGAGAAAATGTGGACCTCCTTGGCATAAACCAGCTTTGTCTTTTTCATTCTCTTCTGTAAAAGAGGATCTGCCACTGTAGATAAGTTGTTGGCTGTCTGTGTACTCATGAAATCAGTGTTTACCTAACATACATTCGAAATCCATTACTCCTCTGGAAAATAACAATGACAAAATCAGTATTCAGTATTCAGGAAATCAACTGTTGAGGCAGGTTATTTTCAAGTAGAGATGGTCACTAAGGCAGAGAAGAAGCTAAGAAATGCTTACCTTCTATAAAATCTGTTTCACACTTGGTGGAAGGCTTTGTTCTCTGTCTCTCTATCTCCTCTCTCTCCCTTGGTCTTCTTCTAGGGTTGTCTGTAACACACCTACTAAGAAGGCCCTGTTGAGCAGTAATTCTTGCATCTTGGGATTAAGGTTAGACTTAGCAATTTTCTCAAGGGAGGAAGAGCATGGACAAACAGTGCACATTTTTTCCCTCCTTAAGAATAGACATTCTCTTATAAGTGGACTTTGCTTTAAAGAAAAATAGACTTTATTTTTTTTTCAAAGAAATTTTAGATTCACAGCAGAAAGGAGTGCAAAGTATATAAAGTTTTCTTATACCTCCCACCCTGACACCTGCATCTTTCTGTGTTAGTTGCTTAGTCACGTTCAACTCTGCAACCCCGTGGACTGTAGCCCACCAGTCTCCTTTGTCTCTGGAATTTCCAGGCAAGAATACTGGAGTGGGTAGCCATTTCCTCCTCCAGGGGATTTTCCTGACCCAGGAATTGAACCCAGGTCCCCTGCATTGCAGGCAGATTCTTTACCATCTGGGGCACCAGGGAAGCCTTGACACTTGCATAGCCTCCCGCAGTATTAACACTCTTCACCAGAGTATTACATTTGCTACAACTGATGAACCTACAGATACACATTTTTATCATCCAGAGTCCATAGTTTGCATTAGAGTTTACTTTTTGTATTGTACATTCTATAGATTTGGACAAATTTATGATGACATATTGATATATCCATCACACAGAATACTTTCACTGCCCTAAAAATACTCTGTGCTTTACCTATTCATCCTACCCTTGCACCTAACCCTTGACAACCACTGATTGTTTTATTATCTCTAACAGTTCAGTTCAGTTCAGTCACTCAGTTGTGTCCAACTCTTTGCGACCCCATAAATCGCAGCACGCCAGGCCTCCCTCTCCATTTGATGAACCTACAGATACACATTTTTATCATCCAGAGTCCATAGTTTGCATTAGAGTTTACTTTTTGTATTGTACATTCTATAGATTTGGACAAATTTATGATGACATATTGATATATCCATCACACAGAATACTTTCACTGCCCTAAAAATACTCTGTGCTTTACCTATTCATCCTACCCTTGCACCTAACCCTTGACAACCACTGATTGTTTTATTATCTCTAACAGTTCAGTTCAGTTCAGTCACTCAGTTGTGTCCAACTCTTTCGACCCCATAAATCGCAGCACGCCAGGCCTCCCTCTCCATCACCAACTCCCGGAGTTCACTCAGATTCAGGTCCATCGAGTCAGTGATGCCATCCAACCATCTCATCCTCTGTCATCCTCTTTTCCTCCTGCCCCCAATCCCTCCCAGCATCAGAGTCTTTTCCAATGAGTCAGCTCTTCGCATGAGGTGGCCAAAGTACTGGAGTTTCAGCTTTAGCATCATTCCTTCCAAAGAACACCCAGGACTGATCTTTAGAAGGGACTGGTTGGATCTCTTTGCAGTCCAAGGGACTCTCAAGAGTCTTCTCCAACACCACAGTTCAAAAGCATCAATTCTTTGGCACTCAGCTTTCTTCACAGTCCAATTCTCGCATCCATACATGGAAAAACCATAGCCTTGACTAGACGGACCTTTGTTGGCAAAGTGATGCCTCTATAGTTTTGCCTTTTCCAGAATATCATATAGTTGGAATTATACCTTTGTATATGTATGTAGCCTTTTCAGATTGGCTTTTTTTCACTTAGATTAAAATTCTACCATGTCCTTTCATGGCTTGAAAGTTCATTTCTTTTTAGCACTGAGTAATATTTCATTATCTGAATGCACCACAGTTTCTTTATCCATTCACCTATTGAAAGACATCTTGGTTGCTTCAAAATTTTGGCACTGATGAACAAAGCTGCTATAAACAAGTATGTGCAGGTTTGTGTATAGACATAAGTTTTCAACTCCTTTGGATAAATATCAAGCAGTTCAACTACTGGAAACAGTAAACGTATGTTTAGTTTTGTAAGAAACCTCCAAACTATCTTTAAAAATGACCAAATCCTTTTGCATTTTCACCAGCAGTGAATGAAAGTTCCTGTTGCTCCACATCCTTGCCAGAGTTTCGTGTTGTCAATGTTCTGGGTTTGGGCCATTCTAATTGGTAAGTAGTGGTAGCTCATTGTTGTTTTCATTTGAATTTCCCTGATGAGGTACAGTATGCAACATCTTTTCGTGTGCTTATTTGCCATCTGTAATCTTCTTTAGTGAGGTGTCTGTTAAGATCTTTGGCCCATTTTTAGTCTTGTTTGTTTGTTTTCTTACTGAATTTTAAGAGTTCTTTTATATTATGGATAACAGTCTATTATGAGATATGTCTTTTGCAAATAGAGTAGCCTTCTTTTATTTGCAGTTTCACTTTCCATGATTTGAAAACATTAAATGGAAAATTCCAGAAGACAAAGTTTTAAATCACAGGCTCTTCTGAGGAGCATGATGAAGTCTTGCATGACCCCACTCAGGACGTGGTCTGTTCCTTCATCTGACTGATTCTGTTAGTCTGTTAAGAACCATCTCAGCTATCAGATCCACGGTTGTGGTCTCGCAGTGCTTGAGCTCAAGTAATCCTTATTTGACTTGATAAACACTTCAAAACACAAGAGGAGTGGTTCTGGCGATTCGAATATGCCAGAGAGAAGCCATAACATGCTTCCTTGAGGTGAAAAAGTGAAAGTTTTCAACGTGAGAAAAAAAATTGAATGCCGTGTTTGCTAAGATATACGGTAAGACTGAATCTTCTCTTTATGAAATTCTGAGGAAAGAAAATGAAATCTAGTTTTGCTGTCACATTTCAAACTGCGGAAGTTATGGCCACAGTGCATAAGTGCTCAGTTAGGATGGAAAAAGCATTGCATTTGTACAATAAGCTATTTTGAGAGAGCTTCAACAATAATAAAATAGAATGATTATAACAATCTTCTGTGATAAAAGTTATGTAAATATTGTACAATAAGCTCCACATTTACATAACTTTCATCACAGAAGGTTGTTATAACCATTCTATTTTATTAGTTATTGTTGGTAATCTCTTACTGTGCCTCATTTATAAATTAAACTTTACTATAGGTATGCATGTGTAAGAAAAGACTTAGGGTTGGGTACTATCCGTGATTTCAGACATCCATATCCCTCAAGGATAAGGGGGAACTACTGTATTTTCTCCCAGTCTGTGGCTTGTCTTTTCAGGCTCTTGATTCTTTGCTTTTTACAGGAAATATAGTCATTAATTTTTCTTAGCAGCATAAACTTGTAATATGGGAATGCTACATATAAGGATAATTGAACCTTAAAAAAGAGTGTCACTGAATGTATGACGTGGTAGTTGGTACTCTCACGACTTTTACACACAATCAACAGTGTTCTATTAACAGTGTTTCACTAATGCTTGCAGCCTAGCAGGTCTCAGGGAGCTTTCTACCTTAAAACATTTGTCTTGAAAATTTGTTCATGGGTCACAAGTTTGGAACTCCAAATTTACTTTATCATAGATATAAGGTTTAAGTGATGGTTATATATTTTAAACAGTTCACAAATGCTTACTTAACTTAAATTGGTTTCAATGACAGTATAGAGAGATATCTAAGAATATATACTCTGAGCCAGAGGCCTGGAGTCCAATCCTAGGTCCGCTATTCTGTGACTTAAGGAAAGCTACCTAACCTCTCTGAGCTTCAGTTTCTCCCTCTGTAAAATGAAGATAGAATCACAGTACCTATTTTATAGGGAGGGATGCTATAAAGATTCTAATGTTAATTGCATGGAAAACTTAAAGATATTGTGTGAGAATCATATACTATTAGTTCACTATTGGATTGAAGTCTGAAGTCTGGATCCTAAGGCAAGGAGCTGCCATGTCTGGATTTAGACACCTCACTATATAAAAGCATTTACTAAATCGTGTAATTGTACTTAGTAAATAGCATTTACCAAATTGCATAACTGTTGACTTGCTTGTCTGTCTCCCCCAGTGCTAAGTTCTATTAAAGGCAGGGACAGTGTCTTATCTGACACTGTCACACTGTGTAATCATAAACCTGGAAACAGCAAGTGTTCAATAAGTGGTAATTAGTAATAGCAGCAGAGTGACAGTTGCAGCAGCAGATATTCAGAAAATGTTTATGGAATGAAAATCCAAGTATGAGGAGGAGAAGGGAGAGAATGTCCTCTGCTTTGGGCACAGTAGTAGTAGTTAGTTGCTCAGTCGTGTCCAACTCTTTGCGACCCCATGGACTGTAGCCCACAGGCTCCTCCCTCCATGGGATTCTCCAGGCAAGAGTACTGGAGTGGGTTGCCATGTCCTTCTCCAGGGGATCTTCCCGACCCAGGGGTCAAACCAGGGTCTCCTGCATTCCAGGCAGACGCTTTAACCTCTGAGCCACCAGGGAAGCCCATGGGCACAGTGCCAACTTCAAATAAAAACTGGGAATTGGCAAAATTCCTCTTTGGTATCTTCCTCGTCTTTTTTCCCTCTAACCTTATGGTGCCTGCCTTCTCTGGCACCTATGGGCTCAGTGATTTTATATGGTTTGAATTATCCCACAATGTTATCTCTCTGGCCTGCTATACCCCAAAAGTGCTCCAACCTTTACAATCGCCCTTCTATCCCCTGCCAGTCAAAATTATTCTTGCTTCAGGGCAACCAATCTCAGCTAGCTGTTAAAGGGAAAGTGTCTTATACAAATTCACGCTAATGTGTGTGAACATTTGAGAGTCTTTAATCCTCCAAGAGATTTCAGTTTTTCAAAAATTGCATTTAGTGGAATTATTAGCTATATATTAAAGTGAAGTGAAAAGAATATACTTTTTTAGAGGGATGGGAAGGGGTGAGAAACTGCAAAGGAGCAAGCTGGTGGAGGGGGAAGTTTCCTACACGGTTTCTGACTTTTATCTTCCCTGTTACTAAAGTTACCATTCCCAAACATTTCACATTTGCACCCCCGCGGAAGCCTTTTCATCAGAATCTTCCCATTGCACTCTCAAGAAAGGGTGAAGTTTGAGGGAAGTGAAAGTGTTAGTCACTCAGTCATGTCCGACTCTCTGTGATCCCATGGACTGTTAGCCTGCCAGGCTCCTCTGTCCGTGGAATTTTCCAGGCAAGAATACTGGAGTGGGTTTCCATTCCTTTCTCCAGGGATCTTCCTGACCCAGGAATCAAACCCAGCTCTTCTGCACTGCAGGCAGATTCTTGACTGTCTGAGTCACTAGGGAGCAGTTTGAGGAGGGAGTGGAAAATGGACTAAGAGGCACAGCTAGAGACTTTATGTAGTGGTGGTGGTTTAGTTGCTAAGTCATGTCTGACTCTCTGTGATCCCATGGACTGTATCCTGCCAGGCTCCTCTGTCCGTTGTCTTCTCCAGGCAAGAATATTGGAGTAGGCTGCCATTTCCTTCTCCAGGGGATCTTCCCGATCCAAGGATCGAACCTGCTTTGGCAGGAGGGTTCTTTACCACTGATCTTCCTGGGAAGCCTCCTAGACTTTATGTATGTATAGCCTCAATCTTGAGAAAACAGGGACAGAAATGTGTTATTGTTGGAAGACAATTCTCCATGAATGCCTCCTATTTCTATACATCTTGCAAACAGACACAGAGTCTGCCTTTGTTCTGGAATATCTTTGCAAGCGTGTTTGTAAAAGGCCAACAGCTTTGGGAGGCAGAGATAGTGTCCCTTTATGGACAAAGAGTAAGTTTGTTTACTGTCCAGTATAATAAAGATGATGCTCCCACTGGGTAAAGGGCAAGCAGGCGTACTGATCAGTATAAAAGATTTGGTTACCCAGATGTGGGGTTCCTCTCAAGTAATGCAACCCATTGCATGTACAGGAATCATCTGGCCTCCTTCCTGTCACTTTGTGGAGGTTGACACTCTGGAAACTAGCACAAATGCTGTTGCTCCAGCTACTGTTATTGCTGTGAGTAAAAACTGTCCTTTGTCTCTGGTCCAGGAGTTTTGTGCCTTCTGCCAGCGTCCATGAAACTGTGATTGACCAAATTGTTAGCTTGCAAATAGTATAATATCTCAGAGTTCTTGACAATTATTATATTTTACAGATAAAAAAATGCACAGTCCTCCCCAGAGCAGTAATCTCCAAGAGTAAATTAGGTTCTGAAAGAGGCTGGAATAACTTTCCCATGGGAATAAATGCATTAACTTATTAATTAATTTTTCAATGTTTGCTAATGATTTTTTATGTGAAATCAGTACTGAAGGAAAGCAATACCCTCTACTTAGTAAGATACAGACTTGATGAGTGCTTATAGTTTTGTGTTGACAGTCTGAGGAGTGCTTGACACCGGTACTCAGCCAACACTGCTACTCAAGCCTTAGAATGCTGTTGTGTTTGAGACTTGAGGAGAGGTGAGGGTGAATACTTAGCTTTCACTTCCTTGACCTCTGTCTGCATGTACATGCAGAAATCAAATATGTCCAGCCTCTATTTTTGGCATGGGCAAGAACAACTCTGCTTCATCCTAATCCTTATGATTCCTACCACCCCCTTCCAAAGCCTATTTAAAGACATGTTCCTCAAAGTTATATTTGTCCTTCCTTGAGGGAAGAAAAAAGTACTGATAACTTACAAACAGGAAACTGGCAGAAATGTATCTTAAATCACCTGTCAGATAGAGAGGCTGAGAAAATAGGGTAGTTCAAGTTTTCCAATCATAGTATTTTCACCATTAGTGAAATGAGCTAAGTAGTCATTTCTTATTCGTATTATTCTTTGCAGGGTAAGTCCTTAGAACACAGTAAAAATGGTGATTAAAACTAACGTGCAATTCTCTTTCCTGTTCTTACTCGTATACTTTTTCATATCTAATTTATTCTGTGTGACGTGCACATCACTTTCAGGCCGCAAATGCAATCCCATTCTAAGGTCTAAATTGTTCAGTAATAGAATTAGGATTAAGTTGCCAGTCTCCTTATTACCAGTTAGCTTCCTTTGTTTGGTTTAAAAGCGTAAGTACCTACTCACCACCAGTGAAAGACAAGAGACTTGGCTTTTGGACACTTAATCAGGTCTAACTAGGTATGGATTTAGGGATGGGGAAGTAGGTCTCACTTAAACATTCTGCATGTGTAAGGGACATGTTTCCCCTTATGCTTTAAACCAGTCCCTTAATCCTCTACCCCATTTAGCTGTAAAAGTTGACTCATTGGAAAAGACTTTGATGCTGGGAGGGATTGGGGGCAGCAGATGAAGGGGACAACCTAGGATGAGATGGCTGGATGGCATCACTGACTCAATGGATGTGAGTCTGAGTGAACTCCAGGAGTTGGTGATGGACAGGGAGGCCTGGTGTGCTGCATTCATGGGGTCCCAAAGAGTCGGACACGACTGAGCGACTGAGCTGAACTGAACTGAATCTTCAGATGTAATTCCTTTATCTTGTAATTCAACGTAGGCAAAGTTTGCATGCCTGCACATGTGCCAGATCGCTGCAGTCATGTTTGACTCTTTGTAGGCCCGTGAACTATGGCCTGTCTGTCTCTTCTGTCCATGGGATTCTCCAAGCAAGAAAACTGGAGTGAGTTGCCCTCCTCCAGTGGATCTTCCCAACCCAGGGTCGCTTAGGTCTCCTGAGTTGGCAAGCGGGTTCTTCACCACTATTGCCACCTGGGAAGCCCAGGCAAACAGTTAAGAGAATACAAAAAGAAAGAGAAATAGAAGAGAAGACAAACTTTTCTACTTCTTTCTCTTTATATTCACCTGGAATAATTTATCTTGAAAATATGTGAAATATTCATGGGATGCTCAGTGGACTCATTTTAATGAAAATTTTGATTAAAAATTAAAATTACAAGATAGTCACATAAGTGCAATAAATTTAGTGCAATAACCCTTTCTTAGAGTTTCAGATGCTGGGGGAAATTGTGTAGCATACATCATTTTTTAAAAATTAATATATATTTAATTGGAAGATAATTGCTTTACAATATTGTGTTGGTTTCTGCCGTACAGCAATGTGAATAGTCATGACTTTATGTATATATCCCCTCCCTCCGGAGCCTCCCTCCCAGCTCCCTATCCCACCCCTCTATATAGTCACAGATCACCAGGCTGGGCTTCCTGTGTTATATAGCAACTTCCCACTGTTTGTCTGTTTTACACATAATAGTGTATATATGTCAATGCTACTTTCTCAATTTGTCCCACCCTAGCTTCCCCTGCTATGTGCGTAAGTCCATTCTCTACATCTGTGTCTCCATTCCTTCCATGCAATAGGTTGTGTGGTTTACGTCTTAATCAATGAGTCGAGGGAGTCCCAGGTGGTGCTAGAGGTAAAGAACTCAGCTACCAATGCAGGAGACTTATAAGAGAGGCAGGTTTATCCCTGGGTCAGGAAGATCCCCTGGAGAAGGAAATGGCAACCCATTCCAGTGTCTTGCCTGGAGAATCCCATGGACAGAGGAGCCTTGTGGGCTATAGTCCATGGGATTGCAAAGAGTCAGACATGACAGAAGCGACTTAGCACATGTGTGTGCAATGAGTCAAATCTGTGAGTAACTGCCTTTATAAGGAAGGTGGTTGCATCTTTTTGCAACAGAATAAGTGTTCAAAGGGAGAGTTTTAAGTGGTGCCTATGAGGGTTCCTGGGAAGAAATGTTCATTACCACCTGCAAGGACTAGAAAAGTCCAGCTGGACATGTACAATCAAATGGGGACAACTGAGTCTCCACTGAAAGTTTGGGCTTTTAAAATGTAAGCGTTGGATACAACTGGATCTGAACTTCTTAGGATTGTAAATTGGAGGTGGGAATAGAGAGCAATTATAGGATCTGTGTGTGTGTGTGTGTGTGTGTGTGTGTGTGTGCTTAGTCACTCAACATGTCTGACTCTTTGCGATCCCCTGGACTGTAGCCCACCAGGTTCCTCTGTCTATGGAATTTTCCAGGGAAGAATACTGGAGTGGGTTGCCATTTCCTACTCCAGGGGATCTTCCAGATTCAGGGATCAATCCCTGTAAGGATCTACATTATTGTAAACCAAAGAGAAGACAGATTATAGTTTTTGCATACACTAGATTTCAGTTTGACTAGAGATCAGGAAAAGTATAATTGAAAGTGAAAATCAATTGAAAATATAAGTGAAAATGAAAGCTTTGAAGCTTGGCTTAAATTTGATTTCTCCTGGAAAGGGAGATTTGTTGGCAATCCTGTGAAGGTGCCACTTGCTCCAGAGTCCAGGTACAATAACAAAAGAGCTGTTATCTGTATCAAACAATTTCTGCACACTAAAGTGTTCCTCATAAATGTTAGACATTAGTTTCAGCTACTGAACCGCAAAAGGGAGTCATTTCTTTGGGGTGTTTTGTTTGTTTCATGTGGACTCTTTTCTCTGCTCAACTGTTTGCTAGCAGCTTCAAATTCTGAAATCCCAAGGGAGAAAGAGGCTTCTCACACATCCAAAAGAACATGGCAGGCTCCCAGACCGTAAATGGCTTCAATTTTCATGTAAAGCCAGCTTTGTGAATCATAGGTGGATTCCTACCAAAAATGCATTGATGGGCCTATGCCATCAATAACACCTTATTTAAAAATAATCAGCTTATACTTGGCGAGATATATTATGCATAGTGTAGCCAAAAACATTAGAACATCAACAAAGACACCTTTGGAGGTAATTCAGGAAAAACCCAATATCCACAAATGAACTGATTTCAGGAGGAATAATAAAAGCTTGTAATGTGGAGTGTTTAATGTGGGGTGAAACTCAATAGAATGATGAGCTTAAATTAAACCCTCAAGCAAAGAAAAGTGAGATGTCCATCTCTTAAAACCCTTCAAAGTTTCCTCATTGACTCCAGATAATGTCCTTTACTTAACACTTAGGACTCTTGATGATCTGGCCCTTGCCTATCTTTCTGGCCTTATTTTCTACTCTCCTCCCTTTGAGACTTTGTGTATGTGTTCCCACTGCCTAGATTATATCCATTCAAAAAGGTTAATTAGCATTATTGTCCCCTCAGTTATATGTCTCTCCTTGAATGTCTGCCCGGCAAACTCTTCAGCTTTCAGAACTCAAAAGTCCCCTCCTCCTTGAAGATTAATTCCTCAAGGCAAGTTAATAACCATATTCTTACCCTTTTAAATAATGCCACCCCTGTACTTTGCACACAATCTGGTGCAGACTTGTACACGACCTTGGTAGAACCATACAGCAACTTCTTTTTAAAAGAGTAAAAAAAAATTACACAAGTGAACATATTCTAATTGTTAGAAGTTTTTGCCTTTTCAGAAATAACTATAGTTGACAGTTAGGGACATATTTTCTCCAAATTGTTTTCTATATACTTATATACCCAATAGGCAATTTAGTGTACTTAAAAACACAGACCTTGGAGCCCAGGTGTTCAGGAGAAAATTCAAGCTCTCCCCATAACATTTTGGGGTTCTTGTGCAAATTACTTACACTGTCTGTGTCTCAGTTTCCTTATCTACAGAATAGTAATAATGATAATTCATAGCTGATTGAGTTAATACATAAAGCACCTAGAACAGTGCCCTGCACGTAGTATACTCTTTAAAGTGTTTGCTGTATATGTTATACAAGTATTGGTTTTTATGATTTTTTAAAAATTACATAGAGGAAGTTATACTATGCTTACTGTTCTGCAGCTTTTAACTTTGCTTAACTATCTACCCTATATTATAATATGAATTTACTATATACTGATGCTAGGAAAGACATAAGGCAGAAGGAGAAGGGGGCAACAGAGGATGAGATGATTGGATGACAACACCAACTCAATGGACATGAGTTTGAGCAAACTCCAGGAGATGGTGAAAGATATGGAAATCTGGCGTGCTGCAATCCATGAGGTCACAAAGAGTCGGACATGACTGAATGACTGAACAACAACAAATTTAACCATTGATTATATTATATTATCTATCTATCTATTTATTTATTTATTTATATTTTGCTTCTCTGGGTCTTGGTTACAGTATGTCAGATCTAGTTCCCCTGACCAGGGTTGGAACCTGGGCTCCCTGCATTTTGAGCATTGAGTCCTAGCCACTGAACTACCAGGGAAGTCCCTAAGACAGGGTTTTACCCACACGTAAGTCTACCTGGAGTATTCCTTCTCAATAATGTCCTATTACCATTGATTATTTAATTTGCTTCTAAGTCAATTGCTACATGACAATATTTTGCAGGAAAATTCTAAAATTTTTGAGTCAAAGTATATATTCACTTTTTGTTTACTTAGGTATTATGGAATTCCCCTATAAAGAGTCTGTAGTCAGTTTTTAAATTCCCATTTGCAGTCCTGACAAGCAGGGGTCAAAGGTGAGTCTAGTACACACTGAGTAAGACACATCTCCCAGGTCATACAGCTTCGTCAGTAGGTGTCAAGAAGGCTTGGAAATAGGGTTTCTCTGGTTCCTTATCCTAACACTTGAGGTCATAAATGAGCCCTGAGTATACTGCAGATCTTCTTTCCCTGCCGCTCACATACACAGCCTTCCTGTGACCCCACTATCTGCCTTGAGTCTACTAGGACTGTCTCCTTAGTGTTTATGTCACCATAAGAAACTCCATATTCCAGGTCACCCCTTCTCTCTCACCAACCCTGCTCATTTCTATTTCTAACACCCTGTCTCTCACACACCCTTCACCAAAGTATTGAATCACATTAAATCAAGACCATGAATATCAAATGGGCTCTTTGGCTGTCTTGACCATCGCAATGTGGAAGACAGTGGGGGATGGAGGCAAGTAAAAATATGTGAAGAGTTATGTCTTATGTTGGGGAAGGGTAGGTAACTGTATGGATTAACTCTATATGGTGATGAAAAATAGACATTTAAATATGCATTATTGGGACTTCCCTGGAGGCTCAGTGGTTAACAACCCACCTGCCAGCGTAGGAGACACGAGTTCAAACCCTGGTCTTGGAGGATCCTACATGCCGTGAACAGCTGGGCCAGTTGGCCACAACTGTCTATCGAGCCTGTGCTCTGGAGCCCGGCAGCTGCAACAACTGAAGCCCACATGCCCAAGAGCACTGCTTGGCAACAAGACAAGTCTCTGCAATGAGAAGCCTGTGCATCACAACTAGAGTGTAGCCCCCACTCACTGCAACTAGAGAAAGCCCACAGGCAGCAACAAAGGACCCAGCACAGCCAAAATAAATAAATAAAACTTAAATATGCATTATTTATGAGCGACTCTGAAGGTTCAGTGGTAAAGAATTTACCTACAGAGCAGAAGAAGCACGTTTGATCCCTGGGTTGGGAAGATCCCCTGAAGAAGGAAATGGCATGCACTCCAGTATTCTTGTCTGGGAAATCCTGATTCATATTGATGTATGGCAAAACCAATATAGTATTGTAAAGTAAAATAAAGTAAAAAAAAAAAAATTTTCCTGGCAGGCCACAGTTCTTGGGATTGCAAAAGAGTTGGACACAGCTAGCGAATAAAGAACAACAACAAAAAAAACCTGCTGTTTTTACAAATCATTCTCCCTTCCAGGTGTTAACTCTTGAGGACTGTATTTATTCATTCTTGAGTTCTAGCAACCTATTGCTCAATAAATGCTTGGGAAATTATTTTTGACCAGAACATTCCTTTGTTATAAGTAACGACATAAATTAGTAAAGATGGTGGTGGAGTTGGGAGTGATGGTGATGATGTGGGTCTAGACACTTTGTAAATGTATTTTATCTAAACATATTCCTCTCAGAACTTTGATAGTCTTTATGTCCTTATTAAGCAATAACCAGTTGTAATTACAGGGATTGATTTATAATTTTAATTCTGAGAATATTGTGAATACTTTAGTCCTAGATTCTTTGTGAATTTCTTCATCCCATTGCTTAATTCCATTTTGTTTCTTTTCCGCTTGATGCTTTCTTTTATTACTCTTATTTATTGGTCCTTATTTAAGGTATAAAGCTTCTTCAGGTGCAAGAGATCAAATTGGATAAAAGACTGATAATCTTAGTAATAATCCTTTCCTTGAAAGCCTTTTTTTATTATTAATTTGATGTTTTATCTATTATTTAAATTTTGGATAAAAAAAAATCACCAGCTATCAGTAGGGCTAACCAATGCTAAGAAGTAGAAACAAATAGTCCATGCACTGATTCCTTTACATGGCATATTCTGAGATATTTTTGAGTTTTTTTCATCCATCTGTATCGATGATAGTTATTTTTTAGAAATCTGATGTTGGCCTGTGATAGATGGTCTCATTATACTGAGAATTAAATAAGTATGTAGTTATAGTCTAGAATTTTAGGCTTTAAAAAAAGCAATATAGATTTTTACATGTGACACAAGTTAAGACTGAAATTGAGCAATGATCATTTATCAATTCATTCAGCATTTATATAATTTATATAGAATGCATTTGTTTTCAAACTTTCCTAAATTAGCTAGAATTCTCATATTTCTTTTTTAGTAACTCACTAAGATACAGAAAATTGTGCAGAAATAAATGCAGGGCCTTTTGTTTGCTCCATTGTTAAATGATTTAAGGCTTTGATTATCTATAGTCACTTTATACCCTAAAAATAGAAATTAGTCACTTTATCAAGGCATTCTTTTTTTCTTGAAAAATCTTAGGATTTTATTTCTTAGCCACGCTTCAAAACTCAAGAAGTTAGTAATTTTTCTATGTGAAAATGTAATTATGTAATACATGATTATAGAAGCCCATTTTATTTCTTAATTCCATTCTTTGTCTCTTTTAAATTAAATGACCTGCCTTATCAGAGCTCATCAACCAGTCACTTGATTAATTATTAATTACTGTGTATATTTGATATGATATGAACATGGATAATCATAGTAGAATAATTTATAATGGAAAAAATGAGAGACAATAAGATTTTGGCAAAGTAATCGAGGTGCTCCCATATAATGGAATACTATGTTGGCACAAAAGTCATTATAGAAGAATGTTTATTGATGGGAAAAAGTTCTATACTATTAAGTAAAAACTGTGGGCCATTTAATTTTATGTGTAGCTTTATACAGTTTTTTCTCTTACAAACCAATATAGCAAAAAGACTAAGAATTTTCAGTTATTTCTAAGGGCAGAAGAGGAGTAGGCAAAGACTGTGAAGATCAGTAAAGTGAAATCACATTTAAAATGGAGTTGGGAAACCCTGAACGAGGAGCTCTCAGGATCCTCTCACAGCTCACTCTACATTCCTGGACAGGAAGAAGCTTATTTTACTACCCAAGCAGGAAAAACGAAGATTTTTTTTCCCCCCTTACCTAGAGGTTAAAGCGTCTGCCTCCAATGCGGGAGACCCGGGTTCGATCCCTGGGTCGGGAAGATCCTCTGGAGAAGGAAATGGCAATCCACTCCAGTATTCTTGCCTGGAGAATCCCATGGATGGAGAAGCCTAGAAGGTTACAGTCCACGGGGTCGCAAAGAGTCGGACACAACTGAGCGACTTCACCTTCACCTTCACCTTCACCTAGCAACAGCCCAGCCAATGAGAATGCAACTACTCAGCCAATGGGCAACTGTTACCACCTGACCTGTCCACCGTTGAATTTCCACCAATGGACTTTCAGGTCAAAGCAGCCTCTCCTGACTCTTCCCCCACCCTTTTTTTCTTTTCTTTATAAAGTAACATTCCTCTCCTTTGTTGGCTGAACTGGTCTACTGTTTGCCGTAGTTTGCATGTCCTGAATTATAATTCCTCTGTCATTTCCAAACTCATTTTGCTAGTAAAATAACTGGTGGTTTTATTTTTTTAATTGACAAGGTGTTTAGGATTTGTGATGATTCTTAAATTTTCCTTTAGCTTTTCTGTGTTTTTCAAAATTTCTCCAATAACCATGTGTTATTTCTAAGTAGAAAAAAAAAGTTAATCGAATTGCTCAAATTAAAATCAATTTTTTGTTTAATTTCCTTGTTGTTGTTCACTCAGTCATGTCCAACTCTTTGTGACCTCATGGACTGCAGCATGCCAGCCTTCCCTGTCCTTCACTATCTCCTAGAGTTTTCTCAAACTCATGTCCCATCGAGTCAGTGATGGCATCCAACCATCTCATCCTCTGTTGTCCCCTTCTCATCCCTCAATCTTTCCCAGCATCAGAGTATTTTCTGAGTCAGCTCTTCACATCAGGTGGCCAAAGTATTGGAGCTTCAGCTTCACCATCAGTCCTTCCAATGAATATTCAGGATTGATTTCCTTTACGATTGACTGGTTTGATCTCCTTGCAGTCCAGAGGGGACCCTTCTCCAACACCACAGTTCAAAAGCATCAATTCTTCAATGCTCAGCCTTATCCAAACCAGTACTTATTGAATACCCAACCCAGTGCCAGACGTTGTAGGAAGATATTTTTAAAAGATATTTTTTCTGGCCATCAAGGAGTTCCCAACTATGTTTTAGAAGGATTGGATATAAAAAATTTTAATGTTAAAAAATCAGTATGGTTTAAATAACAAGTCATGCCAGGAATAGAAAGAGAATAAGCACATTTGATTAATTATATTGACAGTTATTGTTACAGAAGAATCACGTCTCTGCTTAACATCTCTGTGTTTAATCTGATACATCATGAATCTAACCAATTCATGCTTTTCTCTTTCCTATTTGTATATAAACCTAGTTGTGCTTCATTGATGACCTCATCATTTGTGAATAATCCTCTTCTTGAATTCAATTCTGGGGATGTTTAGCAAAGCACAATTCTGAAACCTTCTAGTTCTTTGACTGCAAGGCACTCAGTGACACATGAGAACTTTACAAGGTAGAGTTGTCATTTCAATCTCTACCCTTTGTCTGAGATTTCAATTTGGATATAGCACTTAAATCTTTCTTCCTTCTTTATTGTCTGAGTGTATTAAAAGATGATGAGGAAAATAGTCATTTTTTTTTTCAGATGAGATCAGGTTGCAATTTTAATTAAAAAATTTTTTTAAACTTTTATTGGATTTTAGTTGATTTACAATGTTGTGTTAGTTTCAGGTGTACAGCAAAGTGAATCAGTATATCCTGGTAACTATTAATTTGATTTCTAGATCTGTGAAAATTCATATATATTTACTCTGGAGCTCTTGATATATTTTCTGGGCTACAGAAGGGAGGGTACAGTAAGTTAATTCATCATTTAGTCAAAGGCTAGTTCGTGAGAAGGATATAGAAATATACTAGTGCCAAAGCACAATGCTGCTTGTTAGTCAGGAAGTGGAAAATAAAGTGAGTTGAACTGAGGGACTCTAAATGTATTTCCAATAAGGACCCTAATCTTGATTGTTTATCTCCCTCAGTATTTAACCATGTTTGTTAACTCTTCCAGTAGGAAAGACTGGGAATGAATTATTGTCATTCAGATAAGCTAATTCCACTGTAAGGAAATATATTACTTAGTACCAAAAGAAAATTAGTGTTCTTACCTATAATAATCGAAAATTTTGGTTTAAATTTCCCTCAGTGTTACCTATGGGGTAGGTAAGACAAGTAATTATTGAGTCACATTTTTCTGTTACATTATATATATATTTATATATATATATATATATATATATATAT
>SJXQ01004479.1:18813-30686 GCA_006408695.1 Aepyceros melampus
AGAATCCCTTCCAGAGTGATTCTCAAAACCTTGCATGAGGGTGTGTATTTTCCCCCAGAGGGGACTTAAGCATAGGATAAGTTTAAAAAGTGACACAATAAAAATGATAGCAGGTATTTCTTCATGCCTGGTAAGTGAGAAAAATGAAGGGATAAATAGTTCCCAATAGCACTTGTGAGTTATATCTACCTAGTGAAATTTTTTTTCCTCCTTATTATGTATTTCTCATTCCTTCTTTCCATCTTATTATCTTACAATAATTTACATACGCATTTGAAGTTAGAGTGACTGAGTCTTTTCTCACTGATTTAACAAATACAAAAGTTTAAAAATCCTGTTGTCTGGGAACAAAGCAAATATGGTAGCCCCCAAAAAAACAACAGTCACCTCCTTCTTGAAAGATAACTTTTCAACAGTTCCTTAAAAACCTAAAAATAATTTATTTGAATTTACATAACCATAACCAAATGAATGCTTTTATTTTCAAGTAATGTATTTTGTATACATTTTTTTGCATAACTACTTCCCTGAAATACCGGAACATTGTTTCTCTGAAATAGAAATCATTTCTAAAGGATGACTTCTGAACATTGCACTCACTCTTGCACAACTATAAGCCTGTTAAAACACACAAATTGCTCATTCAAGTGATTGCATTATCATTTTCCTAAGATAATATTCACTGAGTATTTTTTTATACCTGAAGCTAGAAATTCGCTTATACTGATGTATAATTCCATACAGATGGAACAGAGATAGAATTTCTTCTGAGTGAGCCATTTATTACCCTCCCCCCCCCAGAAGCTACTGTTTACATTATTAACTTTACATGAAGTAAATTTAGGATTTTTAAAAAAGGAAATGAGAGTTGCTTTTTTTTCTGCTGCTTTTGGCCAAGCTCAATATTCTTAATGTTATATTTCACCTGAAAATTTTGAAGTTCTGAATAATTTATTAGGCTTTAAATTTCCAGAGGACAAAAAGACTGGAAAGAGGAGACTATGACCTTCCAAGGGTCCACTCTCCTCACAGAAATCAGAGCAGGAAACACAATAGTGAGAATTAAAGGGCTTGGGAGGAAAAGCACCCTGCCTCCATACAGGAGAAACACTAGAGCTGGGGTCTTCATCTCCTTGCTCAACACCCTCATTTTGCACATGAAGAGAATGTGATTTAAAGGGGCCTGCTGACTTCCTGAAGGTTACTCAGCCAGCCAACTCCCTTAGAAACCTGCACTTCCCTTCATCACCCTCCCAGTCACTTGGATTAAGTTGGCCCTAAGTTATTTGTCTTGATTTCTTGTGAGTTGAGCATTTCTCTTAAAAGTATGCTTTTGAAAATGTATCAAGAAATTGGCAGTGTGATAGTGGAGAGCCATTCAGAGTATCTAGTCTGCGATGGTTTGCCATTCCCTTCTCTAGAAATATATTTCCTCCAGAAATAAAGGAAAACAATAGAATGGGAAAGACTAGAGATCTCTTCAAGAAAATTAGAGACACCAAGGGAACATTTCATGCAAAGATGGGCACAATAAAGAACAGAAATGGTATGGACTTAACAGAAGCAGAAGATATTAAGAAAAGGTGGCAAGAATACACAGAAGAACTGAACAAAAAAAGATCTTCATGACCCAGATAACCACGATGGTGTGATCACTCACCTAGAGCCAGACATCCTGGAATGTGAAGTCAAGTGGGCCTTGGAAAGCATCACTATGAACAAAGCTAGTGGAGGTGATGGAATTCTCATTGAGCTATTTCAAATCCTAGAAGATGATGCTGTGAAAGTGCTGCACTCAATATGCCAGCAAATTAGGAAAACTCAGCAGTGACCACAGTACTGAGAAAGGCCACTTTTCATTCTAATCCCAAAGAAAGGTAATGCCAAAGAATGTTCAAACTACTGCACAGTTGCACTTATCTCACACGCTAGTAAAGTAATGCTCAAAATTCTCCAAGCCAGGCTTCAAATACGTGAACTGTGAACTTCCAGATGTTCAAGCTGGTTTTAGAAAAGGCAGAGGAACCAGAGATCAAATTGCCAACATTTGCTGGATCATGGAAAAAGCAAGAAAATTCCAGAAAAACATCTCTTTCTGCTTTATTGACTATGCCAAAGCCTTTGACAGTGTGGATCACAATAAACTGTGGACAATTCTGAAAGAGATGGGAATACCAGACCACCTGACCTACCTCTTGAGAAACCTGTATGTAGGTGAGGAAGCAACAGTTAGAACTGGACATAGAACAACAGACTGGTTCCAAATAGGAAAAGGAGTACGTCAAGGCTGTATATTGTCACCCTGCTTATTTAACTTCTATGCCGAGTACGTCATGAGAAACACTGGGCTGGAAGAAGCACAAGCTGGAATCAAGATTGCCGAGAGAAATATCAATAACCTCAGATATGCAGATGACACCACCCTTATAGCAGAAAGTGAAGAGGAGCTAAAAAGCCTGTTGATGAAAGTGAAAGAGGAGAGTGAAAAAGTTGGCTTAAAACTCAACGTTCAGAAATCTAAGATCATGGCATCTGGTCCCATCACTTCATGACAAATAGATGGGGAAACAATGGAAACAGTGACAGACTTTATTTGGGGGGGCTCCAAAATCACTGCAGATGGTGACTGCAGCCATGAAATTAAAAGACACTTACTTCTTAGAAGGAAAGTTATGACCAACCTAAACAGCATATTAAAAAGCAGAGACATTACTTTGTCAACAAAGGTCTGTCTCATGAAGGCTATGGTTTTTTCCAGTGGTCATGCATGGATGTGAGAGTTGGACTGTAAAGAAAGCTGAGTGCCAAAGATTTGATGTTTTTGAACTGTGGTGTTGGAGAAGACTTTTGAAAATCCCTTGGACTGCAAATAGATCCAACAAGTCCATCCTAAAGGAGATCAATCCTGAGTGTTCATTCGAAGGACTGATGTTGAAGCTGAAACTCCAATACTTTGGCCACCTGATGTGAAGAACTGACTTATTGGCAAGGACCCTGATGCTGGGAAAGATTGAGGGCAGGAGGAGAAGGGGACAACAGAGGGTGAGATGGTTGGATGGCATCACCAACTCAATGGACATGAGTTTGGGTAAACTCCGGGAGCTGGTGATGGACAGGAGGCCTGGCGTGCTGTGGTTCATGGGGTTGCAAAGAGTCAGCCATGATTAAGCGACTGAACTGAACGGAGTCTGCCATGGTGCCAGGACTGAACCCGGCCCAGAGTCACCTTTGCATTTCCCACCCTGCTCCTTTTCACTCATTCAGCATCCCTCCCTCACCACACTGGTTGCTTGGCGTACCACACCTAATGCCTCAATGCCTTTGTCTGTGCTCCTCTACTCTCGAAAAATAAACTTGCATATGTATCTTTCTGTCTGGAGAAGTTCTGTTTTAAAGCCTAAGTAATGGATCTAGTCAGTAAGTGCTCTTTCCCTTCCCTGTTCCTCCTTGATTAAAGGTACAGATCAAGGTTGTAAGAAAACTGGGGTAAGAATTTAGATCATCTGACTTGCAGAGCATTTAGCTTCCCACTTATTCCTTTTAGCCAAGCTCTAAGGCCTGTCAGCTTCTTCATGGAGGTTCCTTCCAGTCTCTTAGTCACAGAAGTAGAGTTCCCTTCACAATGGGTGCTGAGTATGCTCTTGGCTGATGACAGATCAGGAAGTTCCCTTCTATGATGTTCCTTTGCCCTCAGGATAACAGTACCAGAAAGGCTTCCATTGGCCTCTCCAGCCATTATGTGTGCTCTTCCCTTAATCACCCAGATCCAGTCATGATGACTTAATCTCAGGTGGTCTGTTATCTCTGCACTCACAGCAATCCTTCATCCCTCACCAGGCAAATTCATACCCCCCAAGCACACTGTGTTTGTTTCAGCTGACATATCATCCTTTTTGGAAAGCCTTTCCCAACCTTGGATTTGATGCCTCATATCATAGAAACTACCCTAACACTGTATAATGATGGGCTATGGACTTATGACCCTGGAGAAGGAAACAGCAACCCACTCCAATATTCTTGCCTGGAGAATTCCATGGACAGAGGAGCCTGGTGGGCTACAGTCCATGGGGTCACAAAGAGTCGGACGCGACTGAGTGACTAACACACACACACACACACACACGGACTTATGAATCCTCCACTCAGCTATGAAGCCCTTGAATCTGGAGTAGGCTTTGTTTGCCTTAGTATCTGTAATACTTGCACAGCACTTCAGGCTGTAATTTCATTTTTAAATGTTTACCTTTTTAATTGAAGTAAAACAGGCATCTCAAAAAGCACATAAATCATATACTCACAGCTGGATGGATTTTCACAAATTAAAGTCATGCTGTGTAACTAGCAAAAATCAAGAAACAGAACATTATCCCTCGAATTCCTCTTCATGCCCCTTTCCAGTCTTTGCCCCTCTGATTTCTAACACAAAAGAATGTTGCCTGAACTTTATATAAATGGAATCATACAGTACATATCCTTTTGTGTCTGTCTTCTTTCTCTCAATATTATGTTTGTAAGATTCTAAAAGCTTTTTTTTTTAAAGAAATAAGTAATATTGCAGTATCTAAGATTTTAATCAATGTGTATGAGATGTTTTCTGTATCACCAGTTCAGAAAGAAAGCGGCTATTAAGAGGCATGCATGAAATTTCTCTCTAGAGGATGCCTGCTCAGCATTCTTTACTGTCTTCCTAACAGAACCCACTTTTGTTCCTGTGTCCCATGCAACCTATATGCATATGGAGGGGGTGAGACTGATTGGTTATCTTGTCCGCCCTTGTCCGTAATTGGCTGAAGGAATGAGAGCCCCCATTTTGACCAAGACCTGAAGGATGGTTTTCGGGGGCTCCTGGGAAACTTTTTGCCCACTTCTTTCCAGGAATGTTTGCAGAAGTGACCCAGAAACTCTTTCTGGATGTTGTGTGTAGGTAGGTGTGAGACTCAGACTTCTAAGTATACCCATCACCAGGCTTGAGCATGAAGTCAGTATGAAGAGAAAGATAGTACCAAGAATCACTAGGAAACAGGGCTATCTACAGGATTAAGTCATCCTTCACCCTATCCCACCTCTTAAATTTGCAGATCTGTCAATCAGCAAATCTCATTATAGTTTAATCCAGTTAGAGGTTTTTCTTGTTTGTTCATTTTAGGGTTTTTTGATACTTAAAACTAAGGGCATTTTAACCAATATATCTCCTAAAGGCTTGGATGCCTACTGCAAGGCACATTTACCTGAATGGAGAGTGATGTGAAGCTTTCTTCATGGTAATGAGATGCAAGTCAGGCAGCAAGAGGAGGCTGCCTGACTCGCATGGGATGGAAGCTCTAGCTAGAGCGTGGGGCTGAGAAGGAAACCCCTCAGGAACAAGCTATTCTGGCACTGCCCATGTTACCTTGGGCAAAGGCTCTGGGGCTACAATGCTGTAGACTTGAGGAGTCAAGTAACCAAAGTACAGCAACGTTCTGAGTGGTCGGAGAAAGAGGCAGCTGTGTGTGCCTGAAGGTAGAGAGGCTTTTCCTTCTGTCCCTCCTGTGGGGGAAACGATGGCAGAGGAATAACAGTAGTGTAATCCTAAGTGGCCCAAGGAAATTTCTTTCTTTTTTTGAGAGCGGGGGCCCCACACCATGTGTGAGGCATGCAGGATCTTAGTTCTCTGACCAGGGATCGAACCCACACCCACTGCAGTGAAAGTATAGAGTCTTAACCAGGGACCACCAGGGAAGCCTCCAAGGGAACTTCTTCAGAGGATGGTAGTATGTGTCCAAAAAGACAAAGATTCTCAAACAATGGACATGAAGTGTGGCACAGCTATAACACCACTCTCTTGGTGTTTTCCCAACAGTGTAGTTGATAATGAGAGCAAAAAGAGTGAAAGGAAAGGGCCTCTTGGCTTATAAACACATTTTCTGTTTTCCTGGCCCCCTTCCCTGGAGATGGTCTACTGAAGAAGGGAATAGCAAACCACTTCAGCATTCGTGCCTTGAGAACCCCATGAACAGTATGAAAAGGCAAAAAGATTTGACATTGAAAGGTGAACTCCTCAGAAGGACAGGGATGCCTGGCGTGCTGCAGGCAATGGGGCTGCACAGAGTTGGACACGACTGAGTGAGTGAACAACAGGAACCCTGGAGAAGAGAGTAATTGATATTGCCCACGGGGTCTGAGAAAGCGCGCCTAGGGGTGCTGGAGTTACCATGGAGGGGCAGCTCTCCCATAGGAAGGATATTCTGTAAAATAGAGCCTCAGAGTGATTTAAGCTGAAAATGAGAACTTGTTCTTCCACTCAGGCTGGGGAGGTGGGTTAGATTGGTCCCATTTACATAGAGATATTAGGGAGATGTTGTGAATAAGGTGGCATCAGATTTGACCTGAGAAGGAGAGATAGCATTTACACTAGAAAATGTTTCAGTTAAAGGGAACTGAAAGTGCAAAAGCAGGTCAGGAAGAGAAGAGTAGGTACAGGACAGAGTGAGTAGATGAATTTGAGTCTGCCAGAGTACCTGTGAGAGTGGGGAGAGCTGAGGAGAGTGGGCAAGAGAAATAGTGTCAAGAAGGAAAAGTGTTGTGCATGTCTCAGAAGAAGTGTGAATCTTACCCAGTAGGTAATGGAGAACAAAGAAAGAATTTTAAACATGTCAGTATCAACATAATACTGAAGTGTGTCTCAAGATGATTAAAATCAGAATGGACAGGAAAGGGAAAGACAGGAACTGGGTAGACCCAATTAGAAGTAAAGCAAAAGAATAGAGGAAAAGGAAGTGAATTAGGGTGGTGGTTGTAGACTGTAGAGAAATGGGAGGATTTATAGGGGTAAACTTGACTGGAGTCAATATCTGATTGGCTGTGAGTATTGCATCATTAAGAACTGGATCTTGTCACAAAACCTGGCCCCAGAAGTTGATGTTTTTCACACCATGTTACATTTTCCCCATAACCATTTTGCTAGTGAAATGATTCCCAATTTATAGGCTATTTGTGACAAAATGAAACAAACAAAAAACAGTGATGAAGTGCTACATGTGAAAAGAATTTGCCCAAAACAGATTTTTCTGTCCCATGTGGTTGGTTAACAGTTGTACTGCTTTTGACCAGGCACAATTGTGCATTCCAGTGATGGTAATGGAAAGAAAAGTGTGTTTAGAGCCCTTTGCACCTTCACTGTCCCCCCGACTCACTGTCTAAACCTGCCAGAGCTCAGCTGCTGATTGCCACTCAATTAAGGATGTATTTTTCATAGTTTTTCAGAATCTAGTTTATTGGCTAGAGTGCATTCATTTTCTAAGCAGGAAAACTGAGCTTGGAACTTGATGATAAAGTGTAATTGTATTTATTATTAAAGAGAAGGAATTGTGAATGCATTTTTTTAAGGGAAGGATGCCAAAAAGCTTTCTTGATGATGATGGAGGTAACAATACCTTTTAAAGGAGTGTTTTTCAAAGAATGACTTCGATATCTCTCTCCCTGAGGGAAGACCGCAGCCTCTTTATCGTAGGGCCTAGTGTCATGATCATATCAGATGCTTGGTAAATATCTAAAAGATAAATAGCAGAAAAGACTGCAGCAGAAAGAGAAGGCCTGAGATGGGAGGAATACTAAGCAGTGATGGAGTTCTAAAGCTTTATGCCAGGACAGCCCTCTTACAGTCAAATAATAGACCTTCAGAAAAGAAAACAGAGAAGGGTCTTTACTCCTGAAAACTATTTGGTTCACTCATAAGATTTGACTTAAGAGCTGGGATTAAGTTTAGAGGGAATCTCAGTTCTAGAGATTCTAAACAGACTTAAGTTACTCATATCCTTTAATAATGTTAGATTCAAGGACATCATGGGAACTTATGAAAAATCCCCAAGGCCCATTACTTCTTCCTCAAGAAGAGTCTAGAGCTCACAATGTTTACTTAATCACGACTTTGGATGTTTAATAGACTATTTTGTCTCTCAGATTTATCTTGCTTTGTGTAATCTAGAGATCTAATTTTTATGGCATATAATTGAATGACTAGCTATCCTCAAGAGATAATATTGAATATCTGAGTTATATTTTACTTTGTAGTCAATTCTGCAGAGCATCAGAAAAGGAAAAGTAGTAGTGTTTAATGCAGAGCAATTAGTAACATGTAATAAACATGAAAAGGCTTCCCTGGTGGCTCAGTGGTAAAGAACCCATATGCAGGAACCCGATGCAGGAAGATATGAGTTCAATCCCTGGGTCTGGAAGATCCCCTGGAGGAGGGAATGGCCACCCACTCCAGGATTCTTTCCTGGAGAATCCCATGGGCAGAGGAGCCTGGCGGGCTATAGTCCATGGGGTCACAAAAGAGTCAGAGACAACTTAGAAACTACATAACAACAACAGCAATAAAAACGAAAAGCATTAAGTAGCAAGGAGATAGTATCCCCCAAACAATCCTTCCAATTCTATCGTTTGCTGAATATTTTCCAAAAGAAAACGGAAATATAAGGATTCTATTTTAATTGCACAACAAGGAGGAAAGTGCTCAAATGCCAAAAGAACATGTTGAAAAGCAGATGGATTTTGAACCAAAACATGAAGGTAATATCCTGCCTTTGGAAATTCTGTGTCTCCACTGTGATTTAAAGTGTTGTAGCTTACAGTAATCATCTTGGCAAAAACAAAAAAATGAATAAGAAGTCTGAGTAATTATCATGAATCTGCATTTCAAGCTGTAAGGGAAAAAGGCATAACCCAGCTAAAATTCTCATCCAAGGCAATTCTCCTTTAAATGCATCAAGGCATTCTTAGAAATAATTTCACTTGAGACAATGAGCCAAGTATCACTATCCTACGTCTGACCAAAAAATCAAAAATAAAAGTTCTTATTCTTATAGATTCATCACTTCATTATGTTTCCCTTTGTCACGATTCAGAAACTTAACATTAAGTGACTTGGATATATATAACTTGAACTCCTTTTTTCTCTCTCCATCCTTTCCTCCTTGCCTTCCTCCTTCCATTCTTTGGAATGGAGCAATGAAGTAGCCAGATGTTAACATTTCCAAAACCAAGAAAATCAGTTCAGGATTTTCATGGGCTTGCTAGCTGTATCAGCTGCTATTGTCAAACAACCTCAGAACAGTGATTTCAAACAACCACTTATTTAGTTCATGATACTGCAAGTCAAATCGGTAATTTAGGCTGGTATCACCTGGGCTACCTTATGTGTCTGCATGCAACCATTTGATGGTGAGGTAACTCTGCTTCCAAGGCTTGACTTGCACCTCTTGACTCTCCCCTATGTGATTTCTCATTCTGCAGAAGGCTAGCCAGTTAGTGCTCAAGATGGAATCAGAGGTCCAAGAGAGAAGGTAGAAAGAAGCAAGGTTTCTTGGGGATCAGGCTTAACACTGGTACAGGTTCACTTTGCCATATTCTGTTAGCCTAAGCAAATAACAAGACCAACTTAAATTCAAGATGTGAGAAGCAGACTTTACCTCTTGATGGGAGGTGAGGCAAAGTTACTTTCAAAAGGTGTGAATACAGGAAGGCTGTTAATGGGGACTGTCAGGTGACCAGTCTACCATACTAGCTAGTTTTCTTCTAACACTTTAAATAATTTATTTAAGAAGCATGTTTTTATTTCTGATTGTATCAAGACTATTTATTCAGGAGTAAATATTCCATGTTACTAAATGATATCCCCCCCTTTGTGCATATGTGAAAATGATCATGGATTGGAGTTTTTCTTCTTTGAAACATAGGATTGATTATCTTAATAAATTTTCTAATATTGAACCTTCTTTTCCTGCCTGGAAAGAACTGTACTTGATTAAGTTATGTTTTTTGTTGTTGTTATTGTTATACTGATTAATCTCTTTGCTAGTATTAAGACTTCAGTTCAGTTCAGTTTAGTCACTCAGTCATGTCTGACTCTTTGCGACCCCATGAATCGCAGCACGCCAGGCCTCCCTGTCCATCATCAACTCCCGGAGTTCACTCAAACTCATGTCCATTGAGTCAGTAATGCCATCCAGCCATCTCATCCTCTGTTGTCCCCTTCTCCTCCTGCCCCCAATCCCTCCCAGCATCAGGGTCTTTTTCAATGAGTCAACCCCTCAAATGAGGTGGCCAAAGTATTGGAGTTTCTGCTTTAGCATCAGTCCTTCCAATGAACACCCAGGACTGATCTCGTTCAGAATGAACTGATTGGATCTCCTTGCAGTCCAACAGACTCTCAAGAGCCTTCTCCAACACCGCAGTTCAAAAGCATCAATTCTTTGGCACTCAGGTTTCTTCACAGTCCAACTCTCACATCCATACATGACCACTGGGAAAACCATAGCCTTGACTAGATGGACCTTTGTTGGCAAAGTAATGTCTCTGCTTTTTAATATGCTGTCTAGGTTGGTCATAACTTTCCTTCTAAGGAGTAAGCATCTTTTAATTTCATGGCTACAATCACCATCTGCAGTGATTTTTGAGCCCCCCAAAATAAAGTCTGACACTGTTTCCACTGTTTCCCTATCTATTTCCCATGAAGTGATGAGACCAGATGCCACAATCTATTAAGACTTCACATGTTTATAAATTAAGTGGAGTTTTCTTTTTCTTGTGATACATTTGTTAGATTTTGGTATTAGTTATAACTCTTCTGCCAGAGCAAAGTTTCTAACATAACAGACTTTGTCCTAAAGAACATTGTATCATAGATTGCTAAATTCTGGCTGAATTTTTACTTCCCTTTCTCAATCCTTTTTACTCTTTACTAGATAACCAACTCTCTGATTCCCCCAAATTTCCCCTATCTCCTCAAAACTCTAAACGCATCTCTTTTATTGATTCATAGTGTGACAAGGGTAGTTCTGACCTGGCCCCTCCAGAGAGTCCCACTTCCTGGGAGTCATGCCTTCTTGTAATCCCTTCATCTTGAATGGAGAAGGACCTGTGACTTGTTTCTAACCAAGAGAATAGGGGATGCTGGAATGTCACATCCGTGGCTAGGTAACACAAGGTAGTCACTCCTATCTTGTTAACAGACTGCTTACATACTGATAACACAAGTTCCCATGTTGGAGAGGCCCACATGCTAAGAAAATGAGGGTGACCTATAGTGACCTATGGCCCTCAGTACAATACCCTTCGAAGAACTGAAACAACCAGGTCCTTCCCCAGTTAAATCTTCACATGAGACCTCGGCCCTGGCCAGAGCTTAGTTGCAGCCTTGGGAGAGACTGGGAAGCAGAGAACTCAGCTGAACCATCCCTAGACTCCTGACTTACAGAAACTGAAATGATGTGTATGGTTTTAAGCAACTAAACTTGTAGTAATTTGTTAGTCAGTAATGGGTAACTAATACACATCAAATAATAATTTCTCAGGTTGGGAAAAACTTTTTTAAAAATCACACAGTCCAACGTTTTTTAAAAATTAATTGTAACTGGAGTATAGTTGATTTACAGTGTTGTGTTGGTTTCTGCTGTCTAGCAAGTTGAGTCAGTTCTATGTGTACATGTGTCCACTTTTTTTTAGATTCTATTCCTGTGTAACTCATTACTCATTATTCCTATGTAGCTCATTGAGGAGAGTTCCCTGTGCTATGCAGTAGGTTCTTATTAGTTATCTCTTCTATATATGGTAGTGTGTATATGCACACAGTCCAACCTTCCATTCTAATGTGACTCTCCACCTGGTGCATGTCTAACTGATGTTTAAATAGCACAGGTGACATAAAAGTTACTACTGTAAAAAGTAGTTCTTTTTTTTTTAATTAATTTTTATTTTTTTAGTTTGTTTTTCTTTACAATACTGTATTCGTTTTGCTACACATCGACATGAATCAGCCACGAGTATACATGAACTCCCAATCCCGACCCCCACCTCCCCGCTCCCGCCCCACACCCTCTCTCTGGATTATCCCC
>SJXQ01004479.1:30699-84288 GCA_006408695.1 Aepyceros melampus
CTCTCTCTGGATTAAAAAAAAAAAAAAAAAGTAGTTCATTCCACCTTGAGGAAATTATAACTTTTAGGAAACTGTTCACTTTAATAAGTTCAATATTTTATTCACAGATCCTGAATCTTACCTTGGTGTTATATCCATTTTTTGTAAACATGATAAACCTTAAATTATTCCCAGTTCTTCCAAAATTCCTAACATAATGTGGTTTTTTTGCCCTCTTTCATTATCTTTGTCCCCTTTGTCTTAGCAAGGTGCCCATAAATGACCTTAACATTAAGGTTTGGTTTATGTAGTACAAAAGAATGGGGCACTACCATTTAGAGTAATTGATGAGCCCATTGTTGAAATTGTTAATTCATGTTGGACTCACTGTCCAAGAAAATTCTTGTTTTTATCTTATAGGACCTGTACTAAGTCCTGTCATTACTATGCTATGTTTACCCTGCTTAATTTCAGTTTATTTGTTCACACCAAGAAGTTGAGGTCTTCTTAGGTACTAATTTATCACCTAATATAGTTTCCTTTGATCCTAATTGCACATTATCCACAGATTGTTAGACATTTTTATAACTTTATCTACACTTTGAATATAGTGTTACAGTATGGCTATCATTTTTATGATTGATACCTATTTATTCATTCAGTTCAGTTCAGTTGCTCAGTCGTGTCCGACTCTTTGCGACCCCATGAATCGCAGCACGCCAGGCCTCCCTGTCCATCACCAACTCCCAGAGTTCACTCAGACTCACGTCCATCGAGTCAGTGATGCCATCCAGCCATCTAGTGGTTCTTAAATAATTTTCCTTGTGCAAACTATTACAATAGCTTTTTAATTGTTTTCTCTATCATTTATCCATGTGCTTCCCTGGTGATTCAGTGATAAAGAATCTGCCTGCCAGTGCAAGAGGTGTGGATTAAATCCCTGGGTCAGGAAGATCCCCTGGAGAAGGAAATGGCAAACCACTCCAGTATTCTTACCTGGGAAATCCCATGGACAGTGGAACCTAGTGGGCTACAGTCCATGGGGTTGCAAAGAGTAGAACATGACTTAGTGACTAAAACAGCAACAATCATTATCTTTCTTAAATTCCTCCTTTACAAAGCAACCACTTTATAGTTTTCTATTCTCTAATGTCTTCAAGCTTATCTTTTATTTGTTTCAACAAAGTCAGCACAGTTCTTTTACTATCTGCCACTGAAGTCTTTTGGGGTTGCAAATCTAGTTTCTTTATATTCCTGGTTTTCTCTGTGTATAGAATATTATGTTTGAAAATTATTTGTGGAAATAATTTGAGGCCCACAAATGAGGTTCTTAACTCCAGTGAGAATTTTTTTCTGTTTTTGCTAGGCTTCTGGGGGACAGTACCATCCTGAGCTGTGAGTATAAGTCTTGAGATAACAATTAAATCAGAGGCTTTAAGTTTTCTTCTGGGCCGCCTCTGTTCTGATTCATGCCTATCCTGAATGTGCAGCCCTTTGGAGGAGGGTTCTCAGTTTATTGAAAGGAGGGTCTTCTACTAGATTCTCCACTGAGTCATCTCCCTTGTCCAACAAGGCCATCAAAACAAAGCTTCTGATTTACCCAGATGGGGAAATGCCTTCAAGTCAAAAACAGTTTCAGTGTCCACTTCCTTCTGTATCCATTACCTCCCAGAGCTCTCATTTTCCTTCAATTTTGGTCTCTTTACAAACTCTTATCTCTTTAATGATTTTAAGATGAGGTTCTTTGAGGTATTTTGGTTATTTTCAGTAGGACAGCTGATTCAAATATCATAGCCCATCATTACACAGGAATCTGCTTCACTTCAAATCCTCACTCTGTTACTTTGTATCTGTATGCCTTTGGATAACTCATTTAAGCTACATGAACTTCAGTTTCCTCATCTGTAAAATAGGGATGATAATAGTACCTACATTACAGGATTACATGTGAAGACAGTAGTATTCAGGCACATAATAAGTATTCAATAAATGTTAGCTATTATTAATGTGTATTTTCATATCATCTTATTTATTTCCTTTAGGGCACTTACCACTCTCAAAGACTGCCTTGTTTATTTTTTACTGTTGTTATTTTTTCTTTCAATAAAATATAAGCTCCATATTTTACTATTTAGCACTGTAAATTGAGCTGTATCATTTAAAATGAATTAATGAATATATTCAAGGTTTTCACCAAAACAGTAGCTTTGATTCAATCCTGATAACCCACAAATGAAAAATAGGCCATTTTATGTGAAAAAATAAAGTCTATCCTATAGTACATTCTCTTCAAAAAATAGAACATTAAAAGCCCACCTTAATCCACGAAGAGTAGAAGAATAATTAGATTTTACAATTTAATTGCCAAAATCACTTGGATATATCAGTACATTACTTATGTGTTTGGACAAACAATGCTCCTCTTAAAATTTTAAAAACTACAATCCCTTATTTCAAGTAACCTTTAAAACGTACATGTGTTCTCATTTATAGAATATATCAGTCTTTCACCATTTATTACAATTCTAATGATTTCTTATTCCATGGAGCCATTACTCCATTCACAGGAATTGAGAAGTGTTCAGTATTAATTTCTTACATGAGAAACTTTTGATAAAACCACTGCATTATGCATGCTATTCTGTGCCAGTGAATGGAATGGAATGAACTTAAATATGTCTGATTGTGTGAGTGCCTCTCTGTGGGTGGAGACGCCACTTGGATTATAGTTCAACCAGTGGAAACTTCCCTATCATCTCTGTCTTCTCCTCACCCAGAGTCTCGGTAGGATGTGGATCATGTTAGATGTGATATTGGGCTTGTCTTAAGAAATGCTCCTCACTCTCTGACTTGGGCACAGATGTTTCTGTTCTAGTATCCATGGGGAGAACAGGCAAAGATTTCCTCTGCAGAGAAAGCCCAGGAAATCCCATCCTTCAGGGAGTCCTCCTCAAGCTCTCTTTAGTTGCTTTCCACTGGGCAACTCTATTGGCTCTAATTCTTCTTCTTTTTTTTTTTTTTAGTTAGTATAGTGGGCTATCTAAAGAGCCTCTTGATGAAAGTGAAAGAGGAGAATGAAAAAGTTGGCTTATAACTCACCATTCAGAAAACTAAGATCATGGCATCTGGTCCCATCACTTCATGGCAAATGGATGGGGAAACAATGGAAACAGTGACAGACTTTATTTTGGGGGGCTCCAAAATCACTGCAGATGGTGACTGCAGCCATGAAATTAAAAGACGCTTACTCCTTGGAAGGAAAGTTATGACCAACCTAGACAGCATATTAAAAAGCAGAGACATTACTTTGACAACAAAGGTCCATCTATTCAAAGCTATGGTTTTTCCAGTAGTCATGTATGGATGTGAGAGTTGGACTATAAAGAAAGCTGAGCGACAAAGAATTGATGCTTTTGAACTGTGGTGTTGGAGAAGGCTCTTGAGAGTCCTTTGGGCTGCAAGGAGATCCAACCAGTCCATCCTAAAGGAAATCAGTCCTGAATATTCATTGGAAGGACTGATGCTGAAGCTGAAACTCCAATATTTTGGCCACCTGATGCTAAAAACTGACTCATTGGGAAAGACCCTGATGCTGGGAAAGATTGAAGGCAGGAGGAGAGGGGACAACAGAGGATTCGATGGTTGGATGGCATCACCAACTCAATGGACATGAGTTTGAGGAGTTGATGGACGGGAAGCCTGGCGTGCTGCAGTCCATGGGGTCGCAGAGTCAGACATGACTGAGCAACTGAACTGACTGATAGTGGGCTAATTTTAAACACACAATTTTTATGTTCTTTCTGCTTGCAGAACATATAGTCCTCTGCAAAGAAATATCTAAAAATTAATACGCATTTGTGTAGTATATTCAACTCTATGCAAATATTCCTCTGAAAGTTATGAATGTATTAGATTTTTTTTAGTACAATCAATTATACTAAAGAGTCTTTACATTAAAAAAAAAAACAGGTGGGGGCTTCCCTAGTGGTCTAGTGATTGAGAATATGCCTGCTAACACAGAGGTCACGGATTTGATCCCTGGTCTGGGAAATTCCCACATGGCACAGAGAAACTAAGCTCTGAATGCCACAACTTACTGAGCCAGTGCTCTGGAGGCCATGAGTCACAATCCCTGAGCTCCAGGAGCTGCAGCTACTGAAGCCCATGTGCCTACAGCGTATGTTCTGCAACAAGAGAAGCCACGGCAGGGAAGAGTAGCCCACCCCACTCCCTCCCCCAATCACAGTGAAAGTCCGTGCACAGCAATGAAGACCCACCAAAGCCAACAATAAACAAATCTTAAAAAAACAAGCAAACAGGTGATTTTTTTTTTTTTTTTGAAAAGCATAGAGAGAAGGGGAGGAGTAAAAGGAGATGAAGTTCTACAGGTAGGAAGGGCCAAATTCTGAAGATAGTTATATTTTATTACTTGTATGAAATAAGTTACATGCTAACCATTGCCTGACCAGCACTGTTGTAATACAGGGTCATACTAGAAGTAGTCTGTGGGGTATCTTTTTATCCCTCATGCCACAACATATAGTGGTGTACAAAGGGAAGCATGCAGTAATCTACAGAAGGGAATGAAGTGGCAATTTTGGGATATCAAACACAAATTAATTTCTTTTAGGGTATGTAGTCTTAAAGTCTTGAGTAAAGGGAGAGAACTAGAGAAAAATAATCTCTATGACCAACTGTGTCTAAGTGAGAAGATATTAAGAAGAAATGGCAGAAAGATGATGCTGAACTTTCCTATTAAATTTTTTTTTCTTGTGGGTGATAAAGTATCATCAAATGGCCTGCAGGAAGAAATAATGTGATAAAAATTGTGTTTTATTAAGATAACACTGAGAGCCAGCGGGTGAAGAATTAGAAGGACAAGTGACTAGAGACATAGAATCCCACTGCAGAGTAATTATAGTACTTACAGCAAGAAAAGTGAGAGCCTAATGCTGTGTTCCCAGGTGGTGCAGTGGTAAAGAATCAGCGTGCTAATACAGGGGACACAAGTTCAATCCCTGGGTCAGGAAGATCCCCTGGAGGAGAAAATGTTAAACCCCTCTAGTATTCTTGCCTGGGAAATCCCATGGACAGAGGAGCCTGGTGGACTGCAGCCCATGGAGTTGCAAAGTCAGACACAACTCAGTGACTAAACAGAAACAAGTGTGGGAGAAGAGATGGAGAGTTATTTGGGGGTTGAGTTGATCGAACATGGATTTTAGTGAAACTCAGTTTCCTGTTTTGGACTCATGATAAATTGTGGTGCCTTTACTAAAACAGGGAATGCAGGATGAAGGGTAGCTTGGCTACGTAGGAAGTGGAGTGAAATTAAGGAGTAAAGGGGATGAGTTCTGTCTTTGACATCCTGGAGCTATCCATGAATACCTAGATAGAGTTTTTCAGTATAGGCCTTGGATACAAAGGACTAGAATTCAGGACAGAGATAAAGGTTTGAACATCATTGGCATGTAGGTTGTAGGTCAAAGCCATGGAAATGGATAAGATGATTCCTGAAGATCAGTGAAATGAGAAGAGAAGTATGAAAAGGAAAGAATGGCTGGGGTTTAAAAAAAAGATAAGCAAAAAAGGTGTGTTTTAGAGGCCTACGGGGGAAAGTGCCAAAGGAGAAGAATGTTTTAGGAAGGAAGGATTGTTAACAATATCAGAAGGTCCAGAGAAATCTAGTATGATTAAATTCTGAAAGGGTTTCACTGGATTTGACAAGTGGAAGGCCTTTTGCTCTGCCAGAGTGCTAGAAAAGTGAAACTCAAATCCTGCTTAGTACTGATTGGCTGAATCCACCGGGCCTGATTGGACCTGGCCAGTCAGAGGGCAGGTGTGCAAAGGCAGGTCACACTTACTGTCCCTTATTTTTCTAAGTATATATTAAACAGTTGGAAAGATAGCAAATGAAATTTCCTTCAAAACACATCTGTTCCTTGAAAACAGCTGAAAATACTTACAAGTTACATTCAGTTCAGTTCAGTCGCTCAGTCGTGTCCGACTCTTTGCAACCCCATGAATCGCAGCACGCCAGGCCTCCCTGTCCATCACCAACTCCCGGAGTTCACTCAGACTCACCTCCATTGAGTCCATGATGCCATCCAGCCATCTCATCCTCGGTCGTCCCCTTCTCCTCCTACCCCCAATCCCTCCCAGCATCAGGGTCTTTTCCAATGAGTCAACTCTTCGCATGAGGTGGCCAAAGTACTGGAGCTTCAGTTTTAGCATCATTCCTTCCAAAGAAATCCCAGGGTTGATCTCCCTCAGAATGGACTGGTTGGATCTCCTTGCAGTCCAAGGGACTCTCAAGAGTCTTCTCCAACACCACAGTTCAAAACCATCAATTCTTCTGCGCTCAGCCTTCTTCACAGTCCAACTCTCACATCCATACATGACCACAGGAAAAACCATAGCCTTGACTAGACGGACCTTAGTCGGCAAAGTAATGTCTCTGCTTTTGAATATACTATCTAGGTTGGTCATAACTTTTCTTCCAAGGAGTAAGCGTCTTTTAATTTCATGGCTGCAGTCACCATCTGCAGTGCTTTTGGAGCCCCAAAAAATAAAGTCTGACACTGTTTCCACTGTTTCCCCATCTATTTCCCATGAAGTGATGGGACCAGATGCCATGATCTTCGTTTTCTGAATGTTGAGCTTTAAGCCAACTTTTTCACTCTCCTCTTTCACTTTCAACAAGAGGCTTTTTCGCTCCTCTTCACTCTCTGCCATAAGGGTGGTGTCATCTGCATATCTGAGTTATTGATAATTTTCCCGGCAATCTTGATTCCAGCTTGGTCTTCTTCCAGTCCAGCGTTTCTCATGATGTACTCTGCATATAAGTTAAATAAGCAGGGTGACAATATACAGCCTTGACGTACTCCTTTTCCTATTTGGAACCAGTCTGTTATTCCATATCCAGTTCTAACTGTTGCTTCCTGACCTGCATACAGATTTCTCAAGAGTCAGGTTAGGTAGCAATATATATATAAGTCAGATCTCTTTAGATTAAAAAGGAGTGGATTAAGCCAAACTGATTTAAACCAAAAAGAGTATTTGTTGGTCCTCCTAACTGAAAGTCTTGGTGAGAGTTCATCTGAACCAAAATGCTCAAATACTGTCACTAGAAATCTGCCTCCCTCCACTTCTTAGTGCTGCTTATCTCTATGCTAATAACTTCACTCCCAGTTTCTAACCAAGTCATTGGAAAAGCGGTCACCAGCAGCTGTAAACTTACATCCTGTCAGTCCATGAACTCCAGCAAATAATGGACACCTCTTTCCTGATTGTTCCAGCAGATATCCTGGAACTACATTTTGTTTAATGCAATGGCTAAATACACTGTCCATTCCTGAAATAACCTCTGAGTCCAGGGGACTGGACTTTACACATAGGCCAAGCTTACACCTGCTTCCAAAAGTGGGGCTGAGAGCGGGGGTCAACCACACAAACAGCTGCATGGACACATGTGCTGCCTTCCTGTGTTAGGCCTTTTATGAGGTCTTAGGGTTCTATTAGGGTTCTGCTCAAGTCCCACATTCTCACCAGGCCTTTGCACATGTAGGTGGGGTAGGCCCCTCTTTACCCAACAGCAGAAACTGTTCTTGAAAGGAGGAGACTATAACTGATGTGAGGGAAGCAGCCCTCTAACAATAGATATGAGAGACAGTAAGGAAAAAAAGGGGGGGAGGGGAACAGCATGAAAAAAAAAAAGCAAGCGTTAACAGGGCGATTTAAAATAAACAAGCAAAAATAACTGTAAACAAATACAAGGATCATTAAAAGCTATGAATAAATTTTTAGTCTTTTAGGCGAGAATTCCTTACTAAAAAGAAACCATTCTTATATTTTTTTAACCTGATTTTCACAGCACCAGGACCCAGTGTAATCAGTCATTCACCAGATGACCAGCTGCCGTCTGTCAAGAATGGATCTTTTTTTTTTTTTTTTTAATGTAGAGAAGCCAGGAAGAAATAGAATGAAATGTCTGCCCTTTAACATTTCAGAACTGGGAAACTGATTTACTCTGCCCTATTCCAGTTAAAATGTAAGAGGTGTATTTTTGTACTTGTTCAGGCCACTGAGATTCTGATGGAAGTTCTTTTAAAATACTCCTATAAAAAAATAAATAAAATAAAATACTCGTATAAATAGAAAAATAAAAAATAAATAAATAAATAAAGTTGATCATGGCACTTGCCTTGACCAAATCCTGCAGAAGACACCCTTCCTTGGTAATAAGCCCCCTGAGAATGAGCTGTATTGACCTATTCTGCTAAATCCCCAGGGTGTGTTTCTTTCTTGTCTTTCCCTTGTTTTCTACTTTTCATCTTCTGTCCGCATATATATAAATTGTTCACTTATTGATTTTTGGCTGTGCCGGGTCTTCACTGCTGCATGGTCTTTTCTCCAGTTACAGCGAGCCAGGGCTACTCTCCAGTTGCCCAGCGCACAAGCTTCTCATTGAGGTGGCTTCTCTTATGGAGCACCAGCTCTAGCTGCACAGGCTTCAGCGGCATGCGGGCTCAGCAGTTGCGGCTCCTGGATCCTAGAGCACAGGCTCGGCAGTGTGGCACACGGGCTTAGTTTCTCTGAGGCATGTGAGACCTTCCTGGGTCAGGGATTGAACCCGAGTCTCCTGCATTGGCAGGCAGATTCTTTACCACTGAGCCACCAGGGAAGCCCCTGTCCCTTCTTTACTCTGTCTGATGGCTCACATCTCTACTGAGAGCTTTCTCCTTACATTCGTAGCTGCTGACTCCATCTTCTTTTCGTTTCACCTTGCCACAGAGAAGTTTTATTCACAATCCCTCAAGGAGAGAAAGAAAAGAAAAATATGAAGAAGACACTCATAATTTTCAGAGCCGCTAGCATAGTTATTTAATTTGCCACAGATGCTACATAATTTTCAGAGTCCTATGTTCAAAATGCATTAAGAATTTCATAACAGCAGAGCATTAAACTAAGATAGGACTTCCCCGGCAGCTCAGACGATAAAGCATCTGTCTAGAATGTGGGAAACCTGGGTTTGAATCCTGGGTCGGGAAGATCCCCTGGAGAAGAAAATGGCAATCCACTCCAGTACTATTGCCTGGAAAATCCCATGAACAGAGGAGCCTGGTATGGGGTACAATCTATGGAGTCACAAAGAGTCCGACACGACTGAGCGATTTCACTTTCAGGGTCCTTCTAGGGCTGGTTCCGTGCTGTTGTCAAGGATGTACATTCATGATGCTGATCCAGGGCGGAACTCTGCTTACTGCCCAGTTGCCATCCTCAGATATTCCTTTGCATTCATGTGGCCATCCTTTTAGGTAGCTTGTCCCATCCTCAAATTCAAGAGAGTGGAGTAAGTCAATAGTATATCTCCATTTCCTTTGTGAGAAATTGGTTTAGGCATGACTTATGAGATACTTCCAGCCAATGAGATGTGATTTCATTTTTGATGAAAAGAGACACAGGAGAAGAAACAGCTCCCCTTTCCCTGCTGCTGTTGCTAAGTCGCTTCAGTCGTGTCCGACTCTGTGCGACCCCATAGACGGCAGCCCACCAAGCTCCGCCGTCCCTGGGATTCGCCAGGCAAGAACACTGGAGTGGGTTGCCATTTCCTTCTCCAACGCGTGAAAGTGAAGTCACTCAGTCGTGTCCGACTCTTCGCGACCCCATGGAATGCAGCCTACCAAGCTCCTCTGTCCATGAGATTCTTGAGCTGTTGCCAAATACAATCTGAGGCTATTTGTTATAGTGAAAACTCTGTCTGTTGTAAGTAATAGGAAACCTAAATCAAGCTGACTTGATCAGGGGCTACCAGTTGGACCGAATTCGGCCCAGCTGGATCCAGGTGCACATAATTAAGGTTCTTTCTCTATCTCTTGGCTCCGCCCATCCCTGGAAGATAAAATGCTCTGATTGGGCAAGTCTCCTATATACTCTCTTTGGCACCAGAGTTCACTGACCTCAGTCACCTAGACTGAGTGTGGAAGGGTAGTTTCTAAAGGAGGATGTGGGCTTTGTCTAAGAAGATGAGGGAGAGGATTCAAGACAGGCAAAACCAAGTTGCCTAGGTTGTACAACAAATTTGTGTTGAATTTTTAGTCGATTAATAGCAAATATTGCAGGGAAAGAAAAATGTTTTTCAGAAATCAAAATAAAGAATTCTGAATCAACATTAATTTATTTTGAAGTTAATATTTTTTCTTAATATACCAGTTAAGTTTGAGAGTTAAGATTTTAATCGTATGTCTAATCATTCCAAAAACTCATTCTCTTTCTAAACGGGAAGAGATCTGTGAATTCACACATGTTTAATCTTCAAATGTAAATTGAAAGAGGAATGAAATTGAAACCAGAGACATTATGTATATTACCAAATCAAAATGATGACTGATTAGAGCTAACAAAGCAAGATTGTTGAGTGGAACTATCTGTTATGTTCTATCAAAGTGGCAATTAAAAAGCTCAGATGTAGTCATATAAATTGGTTGGGTTCATATCAACATTTCTGTCTGCTTGTCAGAAAAAACAGTTTAGTTAGGGAGTTGGCTTCATGTATTGGAAAGTAACAGTTTCTCTTAAACAGCTTGTATTAAAATCTTCCAGTCACAAGATACTGAATGAGCTGAGTTACTGGAAAAATTCCAAAAAGAGTTCTTATGGAATGAAAGGCATACTTCAGATAGATTTCTAACTGAACTTTTTATTTGTTGTGAGTTTGGGAATTCACCCTTTTAAGAACCAGGTCTCTAGACCTGCATGAATTTGAGACTGCTTCATTTTCATTGGCACAAAGACAAACACATTAGTTCCTTATCCCAGAATAACAAGACATCCTTTATTTCAAATAGAATAACTTGAAAACATTGCAGTAATTTATAGATACTATGTAATTCTAAGACACCTTGTTATTCCAAAGACTGAAGAAAAATTAGCTATTTAGGAGGTGGTTTATTTGAATCAAAATTATGGCATTGCTTTGCAGGGAGTTTCTTGCATCTCATGCAAACCCAACTCCTTTTTAAGTTATCACCTGAGGAGTTGTACAATGTTATAGTCAGTGCAGATGGCAAGTCCTGATGGGAGTGAAGGTCTTAATCAAATGAAGAGATATCTTAAAAAAGCCCAATCTGTTCTCTGCCATCTTTTAATCTCTTATTAAGCAGGTTGCATCCATCATCAAAATGTACAATAATAATGTTATTAAGAGAAAAGCCTTTGTATCTGAAACTAAACTGACTGTGGCCTTTTCTCTCTTATAAGGAAGAGGTAACATAATTCATTTCAGTGGAGAACCCAATCTCTAAAAACCTCTATGTGGATCCTTTCTCCCCACATAGGAGGGAGGATGGGAGAGGAGAATGGAGGATGGGAAGAAACTTTGGAGGATGGGAAAGGAGAATGAGACCTGGAGCAGGGACCCATCATTCATAGTCCTTGGCCATTCATAAGGGGCTTGGTACTGAGCTGGAGTTAGGGAGAGCTGCAGAGTTCACTCCCATCCCATCAACTGTAGGAAGAACCAGGGTTGTTGTTGTTGCTTCCAGTTGTTTGTGACAGCCAAAGAGGGAGGCAGAGACACAGCTGGGCAACCTGGTAAGAAGCTAGAGTTAGTGATACAAGAAAGAAAGCCTAGCGTTGTATTTTAAGTTGTCTGTTCTAGAAATCTGTGGTGTAACCTTCTTGCCATTCCTTGGAATCATTAGTAATAATTTGCTGTACATAAAAATGCATTGATTTCTTAAGGGAGAGGGTGTGGTTGGAATTCAAGGGAAAATAGCCTAAGTTTCACCTCTAAGGTACTGTGAATTGAAGAAATGGAGATAAGATTTCAATGAGACTGAGTTAGTTCTTACTCTGCAGAGTAAGAACTGATCACAAATACAGTGAAAGGTTGGCACAGAAATTCTGGGAAGGAAATGGGATGGTGGCTTGAGCTGACATCTGGGTTACTAACATACTAATGATTATCAGTGAGAGATTTACTATGTACCAGACTTTGGACTGAAAGATCACTCATACTCTCTTGAAACAATTCTGTATGGTTTTAATCACTTTCTGTCTTTGAGATGAAGAAATCAAGGCCTAGCAGTGTTAAATAACTTGGTCATAAATACTGAAGCTAACTAGAAAGCGTCGATCTGCATGACAAAAAGCCCATGTTTTTAACTAGCAATTTATACTGCCTTTCTGGGATTCTCATCAGCTCTAGAGTATTGATTGATATGCACTCTTTAACCCACACTCCTTTCCCTTAGTATAAATAATTAAGTAATGCCTTTAAATGTTGCCTCAAATTCCTAGATCTTTTTTAGTTTTAAAAGAAATCACTGTTATCTACTTAGTATGTGTGGAAGGAAGAAGTCTAATATCTAATTCCTAGCCTTAGGAGAATTATAATCAAGTTGGATAAAAAAGTATTCAAATGAAAACAGTATGTGAGATTCCAAACTAAAGACCAAAAGACTCAGCTAATGTGGGGTACTATAAAGTTATGGAGAAAGAGATTATGAAATTCCTGGGTCAGCTCTTCAGAAGCTATGTGGATTTGGGCAAGTCACTTAACCTCCCTCACTCACAGTTGCCCATTGGCGATATGGGAACGGTCATAGCCCTTGCTTTTACCCACCAGAGCACTGACATGAGTCTTAAGTGACATGACAGATGGGAAACTGCTTTGTAAACTGCAGAGTTGTATCAATTCTAGTTATTTTAAAATTTGAAGGCAAACACGATTCTCCCCCAGATATTTAAAAATAGCTCATCTTCTACATCAAAGGTCAAATGTCAGAAGATAAGACTATAATCAGTACATTCAAATGAGACACCACTTCTACTCTGTCACTTTTGTGGAGAGAATTATTGGCAGGACAGCAGGCAGCAATTGTAACAAGGAGAATAATGCCAGTGTGCAAAGAAAAAAGAGCAAACTCAATCAACTTAGACCCTCACCTCCCCTCGCAATATCCTCTCCTCTGTTGGTTATGGAACCAGAAAGTCTTATACCCTGGATGTTTCTCAAGTACACTCTTTTTTCCACTCCATCACCCCTGCTTTCCTCAAGCACTCACTGCCTCTAGCCAGGGTATTGCACCAGCCAATACATCCATGTCCCACATCAAGGTTTTCTTCCTAAAATTAAAATGTGTTCAAGTCACTCTTAAGGCTTAAATCCCCAGAATGCCTTCCCAATCTCTGAATAAAGGGTAGAACTGAAGCTCAGCAGACTCCTTTACAGTCAGTTTTTCTCTGCTGGCGCTTCTTCAGTTGCACTTTACAGTCAGCTTGACTCTCTATCTTGCAGCTCTTCAAATAAGCCGCAACCCAGCCATGCCTTTCCATTTGCCCTTCCCCTTTGTTCTTCCAATTATTTTTCACCCAGCCATCAACGTCCAATGCAAAGGCAGCTTCCCCTTCAAAGCCTTCTTCCCCATATTCTCCCATCCTATCACAACACCACATACACCCAGAAAAAGTTAGGGTTCTCTCTGACCCACCAACACATTATGTGTGCTCCTCTTACAGTATTTTCCACAGGAAGCATCACTGTTTACTTTTTGGTCTCCCCCACTAGACTGTGAACGCCCTGAGGTAGAGACTTCCTCACATTTGAATCCCTGCCCTTAGTAGGGAATGCCTATAACAGCTCCTTAATAGGCATTGCATGAATAAGTGTAATAACCCGAACTTAAAAGATCTCCATATTAGCACAGTTTTTAAAAAGTGACTGCATTAGCAATATATTATAGAAGCACAGCTTGCTTGTAATTTTCTGTCTCATGTACTCAGCATGGAAATTTTTTTCAATCAGAATAACTTAAGTTGTAATTATTTAAAAGAGGTGACATGAGCTAAATGGATCCTTGCGCTTAGAAAAATATAAGAGAGTGCGATGATTAATAGAAAAATCCCACCAAGAATTTCTTTATCCTCATTTTCATGTCAAATCTCCTTGTTTTGGAACCTGCAGTAAAGTTTTGACTCTATTAATTATGACATTACTGCCTGCTGCTATTAACTTAAGGACAATGTCAAAAATGCTAAACTGTGAAAACCAGCAGGGGGGAAGGAGCATGGAAAATGGAATGTTTGAGTATGAGAAACTCTCTAAAGGAAGAAATGCAGTGCCCAGAGACCATTATGTGATAGGAACATTTCTCTGACTGTGGGTATAAGCCAAAGACATTTAATTTACAGTAGGCAGAGTAGAGGTCAGTGCCAGACATAACTATTTTAGCTGCTTTTTCTGTGTAATGGCAAGTATCATAGAATTCTATTGGAAAAATAAGTGAGATGCATTAACCAGTGACTTACAATTCATTGTAAACTAAGTAATGACCCTGAGGGGCCATGACATCCAAATTGGTCCAGCTTTTTTTATTAGTAGGATTTTTTAAAAAAGGGAAATCGGTAGCCTTTTCTCCTTTCTACAATTTTTAGTGGCTTTCTTAAGTAGCATATTCCACTGAAGCCTATGAGTAATATCTTGCTTTCTTATGAGGCTGGAATTGTTGCTCTTTTTAAAAGGACAGTGGGGATCTACCGATGAAGGGTGGGGCCACAGGACATCTTTCCCTTTCATCAGCTTTCAGTACTCTAACCTGTGCCCTACGCATCCTGGGGCTGCAACGCTGTCTGCTTCAGACTCCTCCCATCGTCTCAGCCTTACTACTGCTCCAGCCTTTACTGGGTCGCTTTGCAGCACAAGGTGCTTTGAGCATCTCTCACCTAATGCTGTGGGGCTTCGCTGATGCCTCTGCATGAGAAGCCTGTGGGACCTACAGGCTTCCACCTGTGTCTTAAAAGTGTGCCTAGAGGCGGGGTAACAAAATTCCCCTCTTTTTCATCCCTTGGGTGGATAGATCCGGAGCTCTTTCTTCGGGGTTAGCCAGAAAAGTTCATTCGGGTTTTCTGAAGGATGTTACCAAAAAAAACTCAAATAACTTTTTGGCCAACCCAGTAAATGGTGCCACAGGTAGTGCCAATGGCAGCAAGCTCCCGTTGCCCACAGTGGCGACCAGCTAGACACCCCATTGTGTTGGCTCGCCTCCCTCCCTGTTTCACTCTACCCAGTTCCTCGCTCTTGTTCTTTGAGATCATGAAACTCTCCCATCGCCAATCCCCCATTTACTTTTATTCTGTGGTAACTTTGGGAATCACACAGGAAGATGATGACATCAAATTTGGATGAGCTTAGGGCTCTGAATGGGCTTCCCTGGTGGCTCAGATGGTAAAGAATCTGCCTGCAGTGCAGTAGACCTGGGTTGGATCCCTGGGTTGGGAAGATTCCCTGGAGGAGGCCATGGCAACCCACTCCGGTACTCTTGCCTGGAGAATCCCCATGGACAGAGGAACCTGGCAGGTCAGAAAGAGTCAGACACAACTGAGCAACTAAACACAACACACAGAGTTCTGAATGGCTGAGTGGAGATGAATCCTTTATTCACCCCACACTGCCAGCCCTATCATATTAGATTGGGATATAAATGAATAATTATAAATATTGTATTAAGCTACTGAGGCTTGGAGATTGTTATAACTGTGTTATTTACCCTAATGAAGCCCTCAGTATTCTCTTACCTAAAATGAATACTCTCTTCCCTCCTTTTTTTTTCTAATCAAAATCCTATCAATATGTAAAAACCCAGCTGGAATCCTACCTAATCCACAAACTTTTTGATGACCGCAACAGCTCATGGTGACCTCTCTCTTCTCTTAACTCCTGCTGCTGCTGCTGCTGCTGCTGCTGCTAAGTCGCTTCAGTAGTGTCCAACTCTGTGCAACCCCATAGATGACAACCCACCAGGCTTCCCTGTCCCTGGGATTCTTCAGGCAAGAACACTGGAGTGGGTTGCCATTTCCTTCTCCAATGTGTGAAAGTGAAAAGTGAAAGTGAAGTCGCTCAGTCGTGTCCGACTCTTAGCAACCCCATGGACTGCAGCCCATCAGGCTCCTCTGTCCATGGATTTTCCAGGCAAGAGTACTGGAGTGGGGTGCCATTGCCTTCTCCGTCTCTTAACTCCTGGGCACTGTTTTCCTATTTAGACCTTAGATAAGTACTGCTTTCTTATTTGCTTTCCATGTGCTACTTGTCTAGCTGGATTATAAATTATAATGACACGGACCCTGAGGGGCCATAACACCCAAATTGGTCCAGCTTTGTAGAAGATTACTACTACTACCACTATTATTATTAGGCCCCTAAAGCAATTACTACCAGTGTAGGTAGGTGGTACATAAGGAATGAAAAGTCAGAAGTCACATAAGGCTTAGAAGTCCAAAAAGATCATTGTATGATTCTAGCTTGGGCTAAATATAAGAATTCAGCCCCAGTAATTCTGGCTCACAAGCACAACAATGTATTCTCTGAGGATAAAATTAATTTCTATATATAAATGAGTCATTCAGAAATACATTTAATTTGCTTTTTTTCCTCAAGGGCTAATTAATGTTAGCATTTCCTCCACCTCTCCTATAAAAGCATATTGAATAATATCCCAGATTGTGAAAGGAAGGATTAGAATGTGAGAGCTCTTTGAAATTCCCCACAATACTGATTTTCTGTCACCCATATTCAGCTTTTGTTTTGAAATGAAAGTCAGCAGTTTAGTACAATTTGTACTGGACTTTATAAGTCTACTTTTTCTATAACAACAACAATAATAATAAATATTAATGCTTCTTTCCATTCCTGAATTTCCTGTTTCTGACCCTAAATGTTAAACAGTGATATTCATATTTTTTTCTCTTTTTCTAATTGTGAAGAACAAACTGCTGAAGTTCATCAATTCAAGTAGCCATGACTTATTTTGAAATTAAGCAAAGGGAATTTTTTGGAATAACTGTTTTAAGTCTAAGAATTAAGAACTTGAATCAGACACATGTTCACAAATTTTATACAAGTTGCTGAAGATACTAGAAACCATTATAACTGGAAAGAAAAAATTACATTTTGAGGTTGTTGAACCATGCCTGTTCAGTAATAAGATACCTTTGACATCCTTATTCACCCAGCAGGGCTTAGTGCTAGCAATTTGCTTTTCTGTCCAGTCAATGCTCTTTCATTTTGAGCTGGAGAGAATACTCTGCAATTGTACAGTTCATGCCCTCCAGGTTTTAGTTTTCCTCCACTGAAGCTATAGAGATCAGTGTCTGCTGGCTGTACCAGTTCTTCTAACAAGCACACAGCATTCAGTCTCATCCTTTTCAAGTCCCGAGTGCGACATGTTAATGATGAAGAATAAAGTTTCTAGCCTTTCAAGGAATAGCTTGAAATAACACAGCAACATGGGACAAGTATCTAAAAAGCAAAGAAACATTTTTATGGGCAGTCTATCACCATTGCATTTGAATTTCTTAGCAGCCATAATTTAACCTCTGGTTGACATGAAGGAAGGATAAGAACTAGGATAGAAATACACTGATTTATATAGTTTCCTCCTCTAAAAACTCTAATGTGAGAATTGCCTTTTAGTATCTGGTTAGGTTTTTTGTTTGTCTTTTTAAAAATATAGCCACCATTAAAGATTTTCTACAGAGGTTTTCAAAATATATTTCTCAAAACCACAGGTTTTCCATGGTGGTACATCAGGGCTGCCAAAATTGGAGCTGAGCATGTGTGTATGTCTGTTACGGGGGGTGGGGGGAGAGGAGGTTTCTTCCCTCTTCCTACCCCAGGAGTTTTGCTCTTTATGTTTTACATTTGGATTTCTATATAAAACTTACAACTAAAAGAGAATGGATTCTGAGGGGAAAAATTTTTTTAATTTTTGAATCATGGAGACGTTTTTTTCCAACCAAAGAAAATCTTTTTTTTTTTTTTTGCATTGAAATAACCAAAATTTGGTGTTTCAGGAATGTGTGGGTGATATCTGCCTCGGGTCTAGTCTTTTTTCCTGGAGCTTCCTGGGTGCCATTAGTGGTAAAGGACCTGCCTGCCAATGCAGAAGACATAAGGATGTGGGTTCGATCCCTGGGTTGGAAAGATCCCAAAGGGCATGGCAACCCTTCCAGTATTCTTGCCTGCAGAATCCCATAAACAGTGGAGCCTGGCGGGCTACAGTCCACGGGGTCACAAAGAGTTGGACATGACTGAAGTGACTTAGCAAGCACATACGCAAGGCACAGAGGTTCTCTGTATCCTGTGCCAGAATAGGAGCTGCTCTGGTGAAGGTGCCTAAACATCGCACCCCCTCCCACCACCCAGAGAAAGCAATATAGATTTTTATCCAAATTCTATTTGGTTTTCATCAACAGTCCACCATTTCATTCATACTAGCACAGTAGAGACAATAAGACCCTCTCAATATGTTTTTAAAATCATAACAGCTATCATTTATTGCATGTTTTATGCCATGCTCTTTGGTAAAGTGCTTTGTGTATAATGAGAATTGATTTGAAGGAAGTTTTTAAAAACTTGCCCAAGTTCACACCCCTAGTAAATCATAAAGCTGAACTTTGAGCTCAGGTCCGTCATCTCAGCATCCAAGTTTTGAATCACTAAGCATCTTTCCACTAAATGCCATGAATTGTACTGGGCACTGGAATACACCCATTAAATAGGTCTTCCAGCTCCAGACTTCCTGCCTTGAACTTATGGAGTTCAATAGAGACATGTTGAACAAACATGAGTGAAGGCGTGTTAGCTCGGCTCTCATCTGTTGTGTGCACAGTGGCTATTGTTTGCCAGCAACCAGCTGCACAGCTTTCTTCTGGGAAATGCTCCTTTCCCTACTCTAACCTTGTGTGAATCTATGCTGCCCTTCACTTACCCATCCCACTCTCCTGCCTCCTCTGATTGGCCCAAGTGGCCCTGCTTAGAGATGATTGGAATGGATTCGGGTCCAGCTGGGTGAATAAAGGCTCTGCCGATCAAAGTCCTCCCCTCTGATCTCGCAGCTGGGACCTTAGTCTCAGTCTCCCTCTGGTGGCAAGCTAGGAGAAATCTGGCATGAAAGTGTCTATTGTTTCTGTGCTAGGTCTGACCTGTAGTCAGAAACCAAGAAACTGAGAGATTGAAATCATGAGGAAGAGGAAAGATGGTAAGAATGGCAGAGTTTGAGACCTGATATCAAGTTGTTCTCAAGTCCCATCTCCACTCTTTTCTTTATATCCCCTTTGCCAACTAATTGGGTTTAGTCACTTCCAACCAAAATAGTTCTGACCAAGATGGCAGGTTCAATCCCTGGGTGGGAAACATCCCCTGGAGAAGGGAATGGCAACCCACTCCAGTATTCTTGCCTGAAAAATTCCATGGATAGAGGAGCCTGGCTGGCTACAGTCCATGGGATTGCAAAGAGTCTGAGAGGATGGCATACACACAAGATGGCGGGTTTATACAAATTCTCATGTTAAGTTCATGTTTATAATGAGAGAAGGGGAAAAATACTTTCTGCGTTTTCTCTGCATATGGCATATGCTTCCTTATCTCTAAGCTTAGACTCTGCAGCTCTAGATGGGAGGATAATGGTAAAGATTGACAGAGTAGAGAAGCAAATTTATGGAATTTCACCAATAACACTTCTGTTTTTGTTTTATATTCCTTGTCAAGAATTTTATATTGCAAGGAGACTTTCCTGACCATTAAATGGTGAGAAATAAATTTTTATAGTATCATATATTTCTACATAATAGCTGGTAATAAAGTTTTTATTCTAAAGAACTCTGGGACACATAAATAGACATTCCTTGCTACTCTGGACATGAGAAAATTAACTGAGCTTAATTTAATTCATTGAGCTGAGCTTAATTTTATTCATTGTTAAATTATTCTGTAATAATTAAATAATTGATATAATATTACTATTAATTATTGATTTATGTAATAGATAAATTATGAGATAATGCTTCATTTTATAAGCAATGCATCATGGAATTGCTGCAAATACTGATTTCAGAGTATAAAACACTGCCCTGACGATTTACAAAATCTCTTGTGGGGAAACCAAAGATCATAGAGAGTCCACATACATTTAATTGACATACAACTTATTAAAAAACATATTTTTAAATGAAGCTAGACTGCTGAGCACAGGTGGGAGCCAAAATCCAGCCTCACTTCTCACCCCAAGCCATGTGCCCTTGAGGCTGCCTGCACTCTCTCAATGGCACCAGTGGTGGCCCTCCTGAAAGCAAAGCAAACTTTCCTGGGACCTAAAACTCCCTGAAAGAAAGATGCATTCTTCTGAAACACAAAACAGGTAAATAATGGCAGAAATAACATTTTCCCTATAAAAGTGATGCACATAAATGCCCAATAGCGCTTATTAAATGAGCACCTTATCAAATAAGGAAGGTAATGGCTTTCTTGATAATAAGCCAAAAGGAAAGTGATAGCAAATGACTTAAAGTATATGTTCCAATTTCTTTTAATGGCCTATTTCCTCATTATAGCTGTGAGTGTGTGTGTGTTTTGTCTACTCTACTCAACAGCATGAGGATTGATGACTATCATTGTATCTCTTCCCTTGGCGGATAGGGACACCAGAAGAGTAACCACTTATTTTAACTTAAAATTTTTTTTCTTACTTACTATCAACATTTCCCTCCTCAATCTCCACCCTCACAGCTGCTCTGATCCTTATGGAACATATGGCTGATGGGAGAAGTAGCCCCAGTGAGTTGAATAATCACATCCCTATCAGTGGGGTTTCAGTTTATCAACACTGACAATAAATTTCTCTCTGTGACTCACCATATTTTGCTTTTTTATACCACAGAAAGGTCCTGGACGTGCTTACAGTGCTTTCTATAAATAACAGCCACACATTCCAGCTTTCGAAGGCACACATTCTGCTAAACATAGACTGTGGAGACAAGCAATCCCTGTTTTTCTTGCTGTACATCATGGGTGCTAATTCAGGCTCAGTCTTCCTTATTTCATCTCAGCTTGGCCTTGCTTGTTTTGGGTCCTTTCACAGAAGTCACCGTATCACTTCTAGTGCCCCATGGCTGGTACGGCCAGTAGTATCTAGAGCCCAAGGATGCTGGAGCCTCATGGCTGCATCACCATTAGCTGGAGGGACCACACTGTTGTTAAACAGTCTCACAGACATTCTAAGTCAAAAACCAGAATTTGGGAGTGTCTTGGTAATCACAAGAGCCATAAGCCATTTGAAAGTTGAGGTCTGGGTATTAAGTGTAAGTTAAGTTAAGTGTAGTCGCTCAGTCGTGTCCGACTCTTTGCGACCCCATGGACTGTAGCCCACCAGGCTCCTCCGTCCATGGGATTCTCCAGGCAAGAATACTGGAGTGGGTTGCCATTTACTGACCTAGAATTTCCAGCTGAGGCAGGAAGATAGACAGCTTGGCAAGAATAGCTAGAGTTAGCTCCAGGGCTCTATGGAATATGTCACTAATACAAAAGATTTACAGTGTGATTTACTCAGTTCTCCCAGCCACTGCCAGGCTAGACTGTAACCTGAATATTATGGGACATGACTTGGTTAAATCTTTTCCTGCGTTTTTGCTTGCTCTTTTTTTTTTTTTTTTTTTACCTTTCACTTTTTTTGAAAGCATCTGCCATTCAGCAGAAGAAACATGAAACAGAAGTCTTTTGGTTTATTTTGGATACACGGTTTAAAGACCTAGCACCTTTCTTTCTATAACATTCCATTTAGCTCTAAAATGCCAGCAGGCCCATCAGTCATACCAGATCTTTCATCAGAGTATGAGTGTTCCATGCAGTGTTTTTCAGTTTGCAAAAGGTGACATCATGTCCAGTCCATCACTGAGCCCCAGAACAACCCTATCGTGTGGTTAGTGTTATTCCCCTATGAGAACTGAAGAAACTGAAATTAGATCAGTTTTATGACTAGTTCACAGAGGACAGCCAGAACCCAACCCCAACTCTAGTTCTCTTTCTTTTTTAACCAGAGCATTTTTTGTCTTTAGAACTGCTGACTTGGGTGGTACAGAGGGTGCTGGATCAGAGCCCAAGGACTTCCAGTAAGTCACTCCTTGCTAGCCAGATGAACTTGTAATGGTTGCTTAATCTCTCAGCCTTGATTTCCTTTTCTGTAAAATGAAATCCTTTTTTGCTCTCATACTTTACGATAGGCAAACAAGATCATCAGGAATCTTTCCTCCATGAGCAAACAAGTGTGATAGGTGCACTTTACATGCAAAGGAAAATAGAGAAGTTGATAAAGGTTTCTCTTTCTGAGACTTTCTTCTCTGTCTTCATTTCTTTCTTTTACTATTCCTATAGTCTGCTGCAATGGGTGGATTATTTACTGCCATTTGAGTTTGCAGTTTTGTTATCTGCTAAGTGAAGAAATTGTGCTTTTCTCATATGATTTTATTGAGAGTTATCACTCTGTCCTCTCCAGGTAAATCTTAATACAGCATGTCAATATAGTTCAGCAAAATCTTATGGAAAGTTAGATTGACTTTTGGGGATTTTTGAGGGGTTTTTCCTTTTTTCTGCATTTTTATTTTAGGTTAGTCTTACAACATTTTTTGGCTTCTGTGTTTGGGTTGAGAATAGAGATGCCAGTATTTTTTTCATTTCTAAACCTCACCTCTAACTTTGTCATACATGTGAAACTGATCTTTACTAAAAACATATGGAGAAAAAAAGGCTTTCCTGGGTCACTGTCATCTAAGGCAATTGATTGGCTCATACAGTTAGATCAGAGATTATCAAAGTATCTTCCCTGGACCAAGAGCATCAACTGGGAGCAACTTAGAGACACAGTCTCAGGTGCCATCTGAATCCTGCTGAGTCAGAAACTCTGGGGTTGGGGCAGCAAAATCACTCTGAAGTTTGAGAACTCCAGAGAATAGATAATTGCCCTATTAGAACATATTTTTTTTACTCTTAAACTCCTCAGCATGGCTCTGTGCAAGTGAAATCACAAAGGATATATGTTAGTGGAATGGGAGAAACTTTATGTAGGGCCAATTAAGGCCCTGCTATAACTAGGGAATAACAACTAGCTACATTGTTATTCTTTGTTATCTCTTTAATTGCCTTATCACTACCTTAGACATATGTTATGAATGTCCTTTTCTTTATTTTAAATGTGTATGAAACCTTTATCTAACAATTCGCATCAGAACATTTGTTTAAAATTTACAAACCTCAATCTTAAGATACTTGTAAATACCAAGCTATTTTGAACCTTAGTTCAGTTCTGCTGAACTGAGGCTTGTCGTTTTCGAGTAACATCTCTTTGGGCTGTTACTACATGGTAAATACCGTTTTGTCTTTTAGTTCTCGAATGATGCTGAGCCAATATGATCTATTCGTCCAAATATCTCTCCACGTTGCCAACTGCTATTCCACCCAATTTTGTAAGAGACCAAGCCTAATTACCCCAAGGAAAAAGTACCTTTCAGAGGCACTCCATTTGGTCTGTTAATTCAGTTAATAGCAGTCCTTTTCTGGGGAAAACATGTTCTGTTTTGATCAGCACTTTAATTTTCAAGGTTAATATTCACAAGCTTCTCAAAGATGAGGTTCAGCCTTGTGTGTATTCGTGCTTAGTTGCTTCAGTCACGTCCGACTCTGAAACACGATGGACTGTAGTCTGCCAGGCTCCTCTATTCATGAGATTCGCTGGACAAGAATACTGGAGTGGGTTGCCATGCCTTCCTCGAGGGCATCTTTGCTACCAAGGGATCAAATCCAGCATTGCTTATGTCTCCTGCATTGACAGGTGGGTTCTTTACCCCTAGCACCACCTGAGAAGCCCAGAGATTCAGCCTTAACTCATGACAAACATTATTATTCATCTTAGGATGGCAAGAATTTGGGTTGTGCTACTTTATTATTGTGTGACTTTGAGCAAACTACTCAACCTCCCAAGAACCTCATCTGCAAAATAGTTACCTCATAGCCAGAGTTCAAAAGCTGGAAGAGAATTCCATTTTTTAGAAAACATAACTCACCTCTTTCTCCACACCCAAGGTTTTCAGGTTTTTAGAGGAGATGCAAGGGAAGACAATAGAGCTTTGATGTCTATAATACAGGTTTAAGTGTAAATCCTAAACTTTAACACTTTCTACCCTGTGTCTTTGGGCAATTTACTTAATCTCTTTAAACTTTAGTGCCCTTATGTGAACCGTGAACTCCCTGATGTTCAAGCTGGTTTTAGAAAAGGCAGAGGAACCAGAGATCAAATTGCCAACATCCGCTGGATCATGGAAAAAGCAAGAGAGTTCCAGAAAAACATCTATTTCTGCTTTATTGACTATGCCAAAGCCTTTGACTGTGTGGATCACAGTAAACTGTGGAAAATTCTGAAAGAGATGGGAATACCAGACCACCTGACCTGCCTCTTGAGAAATCTGTATGCAGGTCAGGAAGCAACAGTTAGAACTGGACATGGAACAACAGACTGGTTCCAAATAGGAAAAGGAGTACGTCAAGGCTGTATATTGTCACCCTGCTTATTTAACTTATATGCAGAGTACATCATGAGAAATGCTGGACTGGAAGAAACACAAGCTGGAATCAAGATTGCTGGGAGAAATATCAATAATCTCAGATATGCAGATGACACCACCCTTATGGCAGAAAGTGAGGAGGAGCTAAAAAGCCTCTTGTTGAAAGTGAAAGAGGAGAGTGGAAAAGTTGGCTTGAAGCTCAACATTCAGAAAACGAAGATCATGGCATCTGGCCCCATCACTTCATGGGAAATAGATGGGGAAACAGTAGAAACAGTGTCAGACTTTGTTTTTTTGGGCTCCCAAATCACTGCAGATGGTGACTGCAGCCATGAAATTAAAAGGCGCTTACTCCTTGGAAGAAAAGTTGTGACCAACCTAGATAGTATATTCAAAAGCAGAGACATTACTTTGCCAACTAGGGTCCGTCTAGTCAAGGCTATGGTTTTTCCTGTGGTCATGTATGGATGTGAGAGTTGGACTGTGAAGAAGGCTGAGCGCCGAAGAATTGATGCTTTTGAACTGTGGTGCTGGAGAAGACTCTTGAGAGTCCCTTGGACTTCAAGGAGATCCAACCAGTCCATTCTGAAGGAGATCAGTCCTGGGATTTCTTTGGAAGGAATGATGCTAAAACTGAAGCTCTAGTACTTTGGCCACCTCATGCGAAGAGTTGACTCATTGGAAAAGACCCTATGCTGGGAGGGATTGGGGGCAGGAGGAGAAGGGGACGACCGAGGATGAGATGGCTGGATGGCATCATGGACTCAAGGACGTGAGTCTGAGTGAATTCTGGGAGTTGGTGATGGACAGGGAGGCCTGGCGTGCTGTGATTCATGGGGTCGCAAAGAGTCGGACACGACTGAGCGACTGAACTGAACTGAACTGAACTAGAAGTGAAATAGATAGGGAACCTACTAAATTCTTGGTGTATCCATATAAGTAAAAGAGTTCTAAGTCAAGTGAACCAAATTCAAACTTGAATCAAAGAAATGGAGTCATGACCTCTCAGTTAATCTCCAGAAGAGTCAATGAACAGACTCAGAACTCCTTGAAAGAAAAGAAGGCCAGGTCCCCTTGAGGGAGGATCCCAGTACACTACTGAAATTTTATACTGTTAATCTTTCTCCCTGCCTTCCCCAAAGAGACCTACAGCCTTTTACCAGGCTAACTGTTCATTAGGGAAAAGGAAATAATCAGACCTTTTGGGGACAACTGGACACCAGTTCTAAACTGACGGTAATTCCAAGAGACCCAAAATATCACAATGGTTCATCAGTCAGGGTAGGGATTTATGGCGGTCAGGCGATCAATGGAGTTTTAGATTAGATCTATCTCTCATTGGGTCCCCAAAGCCATCCTGTGGTTATCTCCCTAGTGCTAGAATGCAAAACTGGGATAGATATACTTAGCAGCTTGTAGAATCCCCACATTGGTTCCCTGGCCTGTGGAGTGAGGGCTATTATGGTGGAAAAGGCCATGTGGAAGCCATTAGAATTGCCTCCACTTAGGAAAACAGTCAATCAAAAGCCGTATCACATTCCTGGAGGGATTGCCAAGATTAGTGCCACTATCACAGAACTGAGAGATGCAGGGGTGGTGATTCCCACCGTGTCCTCCTTCACCTCTCCTATTTGGCTTGTGCAGAAGACAGATGGTTCTTGGAGAATGACAGTGGATTATCATTCATTTAACCAAGGGGTGACTCCAGTTGCAGTGCTGTACCAGATGTGGTTTCATTCCTTGAGCAAGTTAACACATCCCCTGGTACCTAGCATGTAGCTATTGGTTTTGCAAAGGCCTTTTTGTTTGTATAAAAAGTACAAGTGTTCCCAGAAGAGTTTGCTTTCAGCTGGCAAGGCTAGCAATACACTTTTACTGTCCTAACTCAGGGGTATATTACCTCTCCAGCCCTGTGTCACAGTTTAGCCTGCAGGGATCTTGATTGCCCTTCTCCTCCACAAGATATCACATTGGTCCATTACATTGATCACATTATCCTAGCAGGACCTAGTGAGTAGGAAGTAGCAGCTACTCTAGATATACTGGTAAGACATTTGTGTATCAGAGGGTGGGAAGTAACTCTGACAAAAATTTAGGGTCTTTGACCTCAGTGAAATTTCTAGAGGTCTAGTAGTATGTCATGGAGAAGGCAATGGCACCCCACTCCAGTCCTCTTGCCTGGAAAATCCCATGGATGGAGGCTGCAGTCCATGGGGTCACTAGGAGTCGAACATGACTGAGTGACTTCACTTTCACTTTTCACTTTCATGCATTGGAGAAGGAAATGGCCACCCACTCCAGTGTTCTTGCCTGGAGAATCCCAGGGACCAGGGGAGCCTGGTGGGCTGCCGTCTCTGGGGTTGCACAGAGACTGAAGCGACTTAGCAGCAGCAGCAGAAGTATGTCAAGATATCCTTTCCAAGGAAAAGGATAAGTTGTTGCATTTTGCCCCTCCTCAGCCAAGAAAGGGGCACATGCCTACCTCATCTCTTTAAATTTTGGAGGAAAGGTATTTCTCTTTTGGGGTTGTTGCTCCAGCTCATTTACTAGGTGACCTGCAAGGCTGTTAGTTTTGAGTGAGGCCCTGAACAAACACTCAGCTGTGGGGCCAGGCTGCTGTGCAAGCTGCCGGGATACTCAGGCCATGCGGTCCAGCAGGTCCAGTTACAGAAATGAGGGCTTCAATTGTGTTTCCTCCTTCTTTTATTATGAATGTGTTTGTGAGTATATGTACATCATTAAATAAATACCGTTGTTTTTTTTTTCTTTTCTTATTACCTTATCATGTAACATAAGATGTATTGACTTTATACAGTGTTTAAGTATTGCTATTTTATCAAAGTATTTAAGTTATGGGATACCAGGAGAAGAGTAAAACTCACTCAAGAACATTATTTCCTCTTCTGGAGAAGAGATGAATGCATTTTTGGTTCTATACAGGGTAATTTTATGTTACAAAGAATTTTGAACTTTTAGTGTCTTTACCTGAGGATTAACCGTATGTGTGCCAAACTGACAAGGGGTAGCCTTACAACCTCAGATAATTTCCACACATACATGTTGTGATGGTTAGTTTTTAGTCAACCTGACTTGCTGAGGGATGTCCAGAGAGCTGGTAAAACATTCCTTGGTGTGTCTGTGAGGCTGTTTCTGGAAAAGGTCAGCATTTGAGTTGCTGAACTAAGTGAAGAAGATGGCCTCACTATGCAGGTGCGCCTCATCCAGTCCACTGAGGACTTGACCAGGACAGAAGGGTGAATTGCTCTTTGCTTGAGCTGAGACTTCCATCTTCTTCTGCCCTGGGACATTAGACTTCAGCGCTCCTGGTTTTCTTCTTGGCATTTTTTTCCCCGAGCTGTTGGATTTGGGTTACGTTTTGCACAGTTGGCTCCCCAGCTTCTCAGGGCTTCAGACTCTGACTGAATTGCTCCTTGGCTGTCCTGGTTCCACAGCTCACACATGGCAGACTGTGAGACTTCTTGGCCTCCATAACCATGTGAGTCAATTACTATACAAATCTCCTCTCATCTTTATGTGATGTTTTTGTTGTTCAGTTGCTCAGTCCCACTCTTTGTGACCCCATGGACTGCAGCACGCCAGGCTTCTCTGTCCTTCACCATCTCCCAGAGCTTGCTCAAACGCATGTCCGTCAAGTCAGTGATGCCATCCAACCAACTCATCCTCTGTTGTCCCCTTCTCCTCGTGGCTTCAATCTTTTCCAGCATTAGGGTCTTTTCTAATGAGTCAGCTCTTTGCATAGGTAGCCAAAGTACTGGAGCTTCAGCTTCAGCATCAGTCCTTCCAATGAATATTCAGGATTGATTTTCTTTAGGATGGACTGGCTTGATCTCCTTGCAGTCCAAGGGACTCTGAAAAGTCTTCTTTAAAACACCACAGTTCAAAAAGATCAATTCTTCAGTGCTCAGCCCTCTTTATGGTCCAACTCTCACATCCATATATGACTACTGGAAAAACCATAGCTTTGACTAGATGCTGGCAGAGTAATATCTCTGCTTTTTAATATGCTGTCTAGGTTGGTCATAATGTTTCTTCCAAGGAGCAAGTGTCTTTTAATTTCATGGCTGCAGTCACTGTCCACAGTGATTTTGGAGCCCAAGAAAATAAAGTCTGACACTGTTTCTATTGTTTCCCCATGTATTTGCCATGAAGTGATGGGACCGGATGCCATAATCTTTATTTTGTGAATGTTGAGTTTTAAGCCAGCTTTTTCACTCTCCTCTTTCACCTTCATCAAGAGGCTTTTTAGCTCCTCTTTGCTTTCTGCCATAAGGATGGTGTCATTTGCATATCTGAAGTTTTTAATATTTTTCGAGGCAATCTTGATTTTGGCATGTGCTTCATCCAGCCCTGCATTTCGCATGATGTATTCTGCATAGAAGTTAATCTTACATGCACATCTTTATGTGTATGGTTGACCTTTGGTGCAAACTCCCTGCACAGTCAAAAATCTGTGTGTAAGTAGACCCAGGAAGTTCAACCGCTGGTGGAAGGCACAGCAACCCGCTGCAGTATTCTTGCCTAGAGAATCCCATGGACAGAGGAGCCTGGCAGGCTATGGTCCATATGGTTGCAAAGAGTCAAACATGACTGAAACAATTAAGCTTGCAGGCAGTTCAAACCTGCGTTGTTCAAGGGTCAATTGTATATCTCTCTACACGTATCCTATTGTTTCTGATTTTCTGGAAAACCCTGGCTAATGCAGATGTGTTCCTTGGTACTCGGAAGACTTGAGGGCTCATCTGCAGATATCCAAGGCCGGTCTTGATCTTTCTTTCCTCTCAGTCCTTCTCCCTTTCTGTACTGCTCTCTCCTCAGTGACATTCTGCCCTGTGAACTGCAGCCACCTTGCCCTCCCAGCTGCATCCTCAAGGAGACCACGGGGCTCCACCTAGATTCCCACTCCTGCATGGTGGTCTGAAAGCCTCCTGCAGATATGAGGCTGGGGGCTCCTCTCTTTTGTTTTCTCTTTCTCTAGGATCACTGCCTTCTTTGTCTGTTGTCTGAGGTGTTGAAAACTGTTGTTTCATATATTTTACCCAGTTTTTGGTTTCAAGTGAGAGGACAAACTCCGCTTATAACTCCTTCTTAGCCAGAAAGTCAATGAATGATCTCAGATCTCTTCTCAAGGAATTGATATAGATCCAGATGTTTCTACTGGGCAACTAGGATGAAGAACCTCTTTAATTTTTTTTTTTAAACACTGGATGAATGAAACAGGACATTTCACAGGCTATATTTTGCCCTTGGGTAGCCATTTTGAGACTCATAACCTACATATTTCTAGATTTTTTTTTTACTTGTTATTCTAACTAGTTTAAGCCTCAAAGTAGTCTTCACATTTTACAGGTGCAGAAATTGAGACTCAGAGAGGTTAGACAACCTACCCAAAGTGAGGAGTTGGACAAAACAGCATTTGAACCCAGTTCCTCTCTAACTTCAAAGCCAGTGCCATTTCTTGCCATTTTGTCACTATTTGCAGTGTTGTGTTTTGGGGTGTTTTTCTGTGTCTTTCCTGCGTGCTTCTTCCCTTCCCCCTCTGACTTAGAAACTCCTCTCTTTTCATCCACATCTCTTCATATGTAGCAGAGAACCTGACCTATGGGCAAAGAGGAGGAGATTTTTGTGGAACGAATGACTTTTCTCCTTTTGTTTGCATTCTTAATGTTTCATGCCTTCTCTAGTCCTCACCTGTTCATTAAGTGGGAGGTGTGTTACCAGCAGCTCAGGTGGGATTTAAATCATGCAGCTGTTAACAGTGAGATGAGGCCTCTGCTACCAGAGGGTGAGGAGCATGGAGTGATACCAAGACGGAGTCGGTTCATTAGAAAGGAAAAGAGGTGGTTGACATCTTGTAAACAAGATCTTTGAGGGATTAAAAATATTTTTTAAGTTCTAGGATTTTGCAAAGGGGCTATTCAACTTCAGTAGTCATCAAAAAATTCAAATTAACAAACAAAATATTAGCATAATTAAGAAAACAACACAGGCATTGATGAAAGTACAAGGAGAAGGTGCTCTCATATGTTGCTGATGACATTATAAATCAGTACTATTTTTCTGGAAAGCCATTTAGCAAAGCTTATCAAAAGCCTTAAATATGTTCATCCCATTGACTCAGCAATTTCACAACTAGAACATTCTATCCTAAGGTGATAATCGGACAGGTGCACCATGATTTATCCAGGAGAATGCTCATTGCAGCTCTGTTTATATTAGTTGAAAACTGGGGACTTGATAAATGTATCCATTCAAAAGACGACGCCATAGCCTTTAAACACAAATATGCAGAAGAAGAATGACTTGAAAAATGTTTACGAACAATTGCCGAGTTAAGAAAACTCAATTATGAAAGTGTATGCATATCCATCATAATTAATTCTTCCCACATGCTTCACTTAATTAATTAACCCATTTGGTTCTTACAATAATCTTGTGAGGCAGGTGCTGTCCTTGTGGCTTGTAGAAGCTGAAGCATGGGGAGACCAATTGACTTCCCTGCAGGCAGGAGGCTGGTGAAGGAATTCAACCCCTGACACCAGATCTCACAGTCAATTCTCAAAATGTGGTCCTTGGGCCAGGAGCTCAGTATCACTTGGAACTTGTTAGAAATGCTAATTCCCAGGCCATCTGATCAGAAGTACTGGGAATGCGGCCCAGTAATGTATGTTTGAACAAGCCTACCAGGATCTACTCTATTCCACTTTTTCTTGGAGTTTGGATTTTTTAAATGTATGTGGGTGGGTTAAAAGTGTTCAATGAATTACTCACTAAAGTATCAACAACATCATCTCTGGATGATGGCATCTGGGTGATTTTTATTTTCTTGGAGTTTTTTTATGTTGTTGTTAGTTTGTTATTTTCAAAAGTTTCACAATGAACATTTATGAACAGGAAAAAAAAAGTTCTTAAAAAAAAGAAGAAATGTCCACAGAGAGAAGGAAATCTCCTTTAAAGCTCAGTGAGTGGGTACATATTTGCAGGGTAGGGGGATGTACAGAAGGAAATGGTTTTCCTAAATCATGTAGAAACTTAAGCAGTGCTTTTTGATCATGTATTCATCAGCAAGGCTTCTTGTTAAAACACAGAATCTGATTCAGCAGGTCTAGGTGGCTGAGGTTCTGGATTTCCATCCAGCTCCCAGATGATGCAGGTCCAGGGACCAACCACACTTTGAGAAACTTTGAAATGTAAGCCCTCAACTCCCAGAATGCAAGCTCCATGAGGGGAAGCCTTTTCTGGGTCAATGATATATTCCCAGTGCTGAGAACAAAGAATAAATATATGGAGGAATCGCAAGACCAAGGATCCTACTGGGGATTCAGGAAACTGGGTTTTGACCATGGTTCTGTGCCTGCTTGAAGAAGGAAATGGCAACCACTCCAGTATTCTTGCCCGGAGAATCCAATGGACAGAGGAGCCTGGTGGGCTGCTGTCCATGGGGTGGCACAGAGTCGGACATGACTGAAGAGATTTAGCATGCATGCATGCATTGGAGAAGGAAATGGCAACCCACTCCAGTATTCTTGCCTGGAGAATCCCAGGGACAGAGGAGCCTGGTGGGCTGCCATCTATGGGGTCGCACAGAGTTGGACATGACCAAAGCGACTTAGCAGCAGCAGCAGCAGCTGTGCCTGCTGCTGGCACCCTCCTGGGCAAGCTGTGGCCTCCTCATGTTCACTGGGCAGAGAGACAGCCCTGGGCTTCCTTCTCTAGACTGATGAGTCAGTTCCACTCAGGCTGGCCCAGTGAGATTTCAGCCTGACTCAAGACAGAGAGTTCCAGGAACTTGGCAACTCATGGCCAGGAGTAGCTCTAAGAAGCCAAGAAAGCAGTTAGAAATGAAGAAATCTCCAAGTTGAGGTTTCCGTAGAAACATTAACTCATCCACAGAGGCTGCGTGCTGCATTTGGATTACAGGTTAGGCTCGTAAGCCTGAAATAAATTATATACTCTTCGTATTATTCAGCACTGTACTGTATAATAATAAATTATACAGTTATAGGCCTCAGCCCAAGTTATAACAAATTATGCCACAGCGTATAATTACCCTGCACTGCACCATATAATAATAAATTAGACAGCTATGAACCTAAGTTGTGATTCCAGAAAGTGATATGAGAATGAACAAGGGCTGTTGATCCATTTGTCTGATCAGAGCCTTGTCAGACAAACCTGGGGCTGAAGGAGAAAGGAGTCGATCCTTTTTCCTTCCTTCCTTCTTTCCTTCCACGTATGTAGATGCTTCCTTGATTCTGAGTGCAGACTTGACCTTGGAAAGCTAGGCTGACTGGAGCTAAAGCTCATCTCTAAGGGTTCCCAGTTGGTCAGGAGGGGTTGGGAGGGGGGAGAGGTAAGAAACCATATGTAACCTGAAAATGCAGCCCCGGGTGACAACAGCCATTTACTGCGCATAGTAAAATAGCAAAGCGGCCAAGCATTTAATGTATTAGCCCAGGTGTTGACTCCCCATGGCTCTGCAAAGTGGGTGTCAGCATTTATTTATTTTTCTTTCTTTCTTTTTTTCAATTGGAGGATAATTGCTTTACAGTATTGCTGTGGCCTCTGCCATCCATCAACATGAATCAGCCACAGGCATACATATGTCCCGCCTCTCCTGAATCCCTCTCCTATCTCCCACCCTGTCTCCCCGCTCTAGGCTGTCAAAGAGCACTGGATTGAGCTCCCTGGGTTACAGAGAAAATTCCCACTACATATGGTAAAGTACATGTTTCCATGCTTTCCCCTCAGTTCATCTCACCCTCTCCTTCCCACCCCTGTGTCTGCAAGTCTGTTTTCTTTGCCTACAGGTCATCAGCATTTATTGACAGGTGAAATGAGCAAGGCTGACTGGCTTGTTCAAGGTCACACACTTAGAAACAGCAGAATGGGGATTCTAGCCCAGGACTACCTGCTGGTCATCCTCCTCTGAGGGTGCTAGAAAGTGGAGTCAGTTTGGAAAGTAAGATCAAGCATCATCAACCTGACACTTGACACGTCCTTAGGAGACACCAGCTTGGAGCCGACATGTCATCCCCCTGTGGGTCCATCATCTTCCAATGGGTCCCAGTCAGTCAGGTTTTCCCACAGCCCCAGAGCAGTTGCTTTTCCTTCCCCAGAGCTCACAGGCCAGGTGTAAGATGAAGTGGTAATGCTGTGAGCATGTCACATATTGTAAGCTCATTTCATTCTCTCAACAACGTTATGAAGTTGGTGCTCTTCTTACACCCATATTATAAATGAGGAGCCTGAGGCTCAGAGGGGTCAGCAACTTGCTCAAGGTTAGTAAATGGCAGAGTTGGAGTCTACATTTAGGCAAGTCTGGTGTGCCTGATTTCTCATGATACACTGCTGGTTTAGAAAGAAACAGAACACACTTATCTTTAAAGTCTAAGCCAATCCTCAGATGGTTGTAGGATGAGAGGTCTGGGGAACTGAACCCCGGAGAGCAGCCAGCTACCCACCTGCAACTCCCATCCACTCAGGACATATGTATGTCCACTGGGCCACTGGTGCCTTATTTAATGGTCTTTCTCTTTTCTTTTGTCTTAAGAACTTATTAAATATATCATGCACACGTGGCAGCTGCAGTGTAATCAAGGTATGAAAGAAGAATGGAGAAGTGAAGGCCAGCACCTCTACCTGCAGTCAGGAGAGCTTCCGGGAGGAGACGGCAGAGGCCAGTAGGAGTTTAAATGGCATTCTTGGGAGGGAGAGGCATTTCAGGCAAGGAGATTGGAGGCAAAGCCAGGGGAGCAGAGATCATCTTTGGTGAATATCAGGTCCTAGGTGGTTGCATGAATTGGACAGGAGTGAGGTGGGGGGACAGGCCAGGCCCTTGGATGTACCGTTAAGGAGCCAGGACTTTATTTGTAGGCGGTAATTATCAATGTGTACACTTGAGGTTCCATGGGGTCTTCCCAGCTTCACACTGTAGCCTAAGAGGGGGAAACTGAGCCCTGCCAGGACCAACTTCAGCCTGCCCTCGACCTACTCCATCCTCCAGGGCTCTCGCATGCTGATTGAGTGCTGACTGAGTTCTTCACAGCTGAAGAATATGCTGCATGTTCTTCTTGTCATGTCTGGCAAATGAAAGAGGCTCAGTTGTGTGGGTCTCCCTGGAGGGGCATCTATTACTGAATGAAGATACAGGATACCCATGCCCAGTTAAATTCAGATTTCAGATAAACAACAAATATGAGTTTCATAAAAACATATTCCCAGTATTGCATGAGCTATAAATATTTACACACTAAAAAAGGTATTCAAATGTAATTCGGCATCCTATATTTTTATTTGCTAAATTTGTCAAATTAAAGGGGGAGGGGGAGCAAGCCACTTTCCAAATAAAACTCAACCCCCCGTGCTTCAGACAGGATCTCATCAGAGAAGAAGAGCATTTACAAGTGATCAGGGGAGCAAGCCATCGTAGGACTGTGCCCTCATATAGGAGGGGACATGGCACGGCATCTCTGCAGGCTGCCACCTCTGCATCTAGTGTGAACTGAGATTTGTATGGACCAGCAATCAGAAAGGAGTGCAGTGGAGAGGAGAGCAAGGACAGACAGGAACCTGTTTGCCCCCATCCCCAACCTTGATGCTGCAGTGATCTGTAGGGGAACTCAGTGCTCTTGCCCTCAGGGCTACCCAAGCACCATGCCCAGCCTCCAGCTACTCAGGGCGGTCTGGTGGGAGCTGCAGGGTCTGCCCCCGACCCCCCTACACCTAAAGATGAGCAGCAGGTCAGCGACAGCATGCAGGGCGGCCACTCTGCACCGCACTGTGCACCCACTCCAGAGCATCATATGATGGTGGCTTCTTCACCTGTACCTTAGAAACCTTGAACAGAATGTGCAATGTGGCCAGTGCCAAACCAGAACCACACAGGAGGTAATTCTGGGACACGAAGTTTCCGCTTTGCTAGCATTCCACAGTCCAAGGCCCCGGGACCAGCGAAAATCAAGATTGCAAAGGAAGGGAGTCCTGAATTTGCATCCAGTTCTGCCCTTGGCCAGTTCTGTAATCTTGTAAGTTAACTTCTTGATGCCTCAGTTTCCTCACCTGTAAAATGTATACAAAACTCTTACGTCCCTTATAGAGCTGCTGAGAAGATAAAGTGAGACAAGGTGACCAGTCTCACAGCTGACACCTTCTAATTAGTTCAGTTCAGTCACTCAGTCGTGTCTGACTTTTTGCGATCCCATGAATCGCAGCACGCCAGGCCTCCCTGTCCATCACCAACTCCTGGAGTTCACTCAGATGTCCATTGAGTCCGTGATGCCATCCAGCCATCTCATCCTCTGTCATCCCCTGTTCCTCCTGCCCCCAATCCCTCCCAGCATCAGAGTCTTTTCCAGTGAGTCAACTCTTTGCATGAGGTGGCCAAAGTACTGGAGTTTCAGCTTTAGCATCATTCCTTCCAAAGACACCAGGACTGATCTCCTTCAGAATGGACTGGTTGGATTTCCTTGCGGTCCAAGGGACTCTCAAGAGTCTTCTCCAGCACCACAGTTCAAAAGCATCAATTCCAACTCTCACATCCATACATGATCACTGGAATAACCATAGCCTTGACTAGACGGACCTTTGTTGGCAAAGTAATGTCTCTGCTTTTTCATATACTATCTAGTTTTGTCATAAATTCCCTTCTAATTAGTTAGTGAATAACAATGACCTTTTGTGTCAAAGAGTTTGCTATCCATCTATTTCACTACGAAAAAAAGCAATCACGTGTCTTAAAATATTAAGAAACATTCTGCTGCCAAAATCCTCTCTTAATTAACTCACTAGATCAGCCTTGGAAAGATAACATAAACCACCTTCAAAAGCATCTCCAAATGCCAAGGGTAAAATCAGACACTGCATGCGTACTAGTTATGAATCTTTGAGATCCTAGCAGCCCTTCCCCGTCCCCCGATAAACCACGCAGATAAGCCCTAAGTGACGAGAACAGAGTAAAATTATGCTTCAACACTGCTGCAGATGCCGTGACTGCTTGTAAGAAGAAGGCACTTTCTTTATAAAGGCCGCTTATGAGAAGAAGTTTGGCAGCAGAGCCAGCATGGAACAGAAGCCAGGAGTTGGGCCCGCAGGTGGTGTGTCCAGGGGACGCGATGAGGTGTGAGCCAGGGAAGCAGGGTGGGGCCGGGGAGGGTGAGGGGCAGAGGGCTCTGAGAATAGCAGCTGTTTCCATTCTTGGTGCCCAGAGAGTGGTGGGGAGAACGGTTTTCCAACTGGCCCTTCATCATTTGTAACTCAGGGCCTGCTTCCACAGCCATCTTGGTGCTGTGCCTCATTTTCACAGCTGAGCAGAAAAAAAAAAATGCTGGGAAATTCTCTGTGGTTGAAAAAATAGAGGTAAATTGGTCCTCTTTGGGGTGTAAAGACCTCTCTCTGCCCCCTGGGCAGTCTTTTTAGCCACTTAGACTGATTCTGAGGTTTTCTTCTTAGCAACTTGTAATTCCAGATCGCAACAAGAAATATAACTGCACCTGAGCCTGGTGGGTTTGTGCCAGGGCTGGAGAGGTTGGGGGACATGTTCCCAGAAGCAAAGCAGGTAGAGAAACTTAGCTCCATTGGAACCCGAGGCTCCTGTGTCCGAAAGGAGTAAAATGGAGGGCGACGTGGAAATCTGTATATGATAACAAGTGTCCCTGTGTTAAATCCAGCCATCCCACTTCTAGGAGTTTCTGTACAACGGCATACTGTGCAAATTGTTTGGAAGTAGGGAAAGAAAAGAAACTACCCAAGTCTCCATCATCAGGGAATTTGTGACCTTCCTCCTTCCTTTATTAGTGCCTCTCCGACTCATTCCTTTCCAGCAGCCAGAGTGGTTTGTATAAATGCATATTACAGCAGGCTGCTCCTCTGCTCCACTGGCTTCCTATTTCCCTCAGGATAAAATCCTGGCTCCCCACCAGGCCTACAGGGCCCACGTCTGGGGCCCAGCCTCCCTTTCCACCATCATTTCAAAATGCTCACTTTCTACAGCCAAACCACACTGAGTTCAGTCCAGTCTCACCATCTTGGCTCTTGCTGTTCCCTCTGCTTGGAATATTTGAGCCTAGGTTCTTACCTTACCTTTCTCTTTCTTCTTCTGCTGGTGGCATTATAAATGCCATATCCTTTAGGGAGTTAGAGCACCGTTATTCCACCCCCTCAATCCAGGGTCTCTCCATCACTTTGTCCCATCTTGCTTTCTTCATAGCACTCAGCATAAGATGAAATAATCTGTTATTTGTATGCTTGTTAACTATCTCTTCCACCAGAACTGAGAGCAAGGACTTAATGTGTTGTGTGCTCTCACCTGGTGCCTAGAAACTGCCACTATATGCATGTTTGGCAAGTGGATGAATAAATGAACAAATGTATAAATATAGAAGGGCATCCCGGTGGTTCAGACAGTAAAAAATCTGCTTGCAACGCAGGAGATGTGGGTTCAATTCCCGGGTCGGCAAGTCTATTGCACAGACTTTTTTTTTTTTTTAACATATTTTCCCTGGTGGCTCAGAGGTTAAAGCGTCTGCCTCCAATGCAGGAGACCCGGGTTCGATCCCTGGGTTGGGAAGATCCTCTGGAGAAGGAAATGGCAATCCACTCCAGTATTCTTGCCTGGACTGTATCCCATGGACTGAGAAGCCTAGTAGGTTACAGCCCACGGGGTCGCAAAGAGTCGGACACGACTGAGCGACTTCACCACCACCACCACCACCACCACCACCAAACATATTTTATACAGTAAGAATAGCTCTCAGGTTTTCAGGGCTTAATGATCATTCAGGCCCAGTTGTAACCACTTTTACATTGATTGTCTTATCTCATTTATCTTCACGGAAACTTTGGGGTAGGCAAAGTTTTAGGCACCTTTCTAAAAGAGGGGAAAACTGGCACAGAGAGGTTAAGAAACTTGCCCCAAGTCACACAGCTGGAAAGTCGAGAGCCACAGAATGGATCCAGAGTCGACTTCCAAAAATATATTCACTCAATGGGTGCAGAGTGATCACTGTGTGATCTCAGGCAAGTCGGCTCCCTTCTCTGTGCTCACCAGGGAACCCCGGCTGGCAGTCCAGAGCCACTGAGAAAAATGAGTTGGACAACGTAGGCAGAGTGCACAGCACAGGCCCTCGATGCGTGGTGGCCACCCGCAAAGGCAGAATGTTTGGGGAAGCAGACTGGACCTTGGCAGCCTGAAAGCCTTGTTCCACTTTTTGCAGCCAGTGCCACACGAGGTCTTCCCAGGGCTTGGGTGTTTGGTTCAAGGTCATTGTCCTGTAGGGTCCCAGGGCTTCCATCTGTTGCCACTGTGCTGGAATGTGACTCCCTGGGCGGCCCAGCCGGAGGACCACGCACAGCAATCATTCTTGACATAGCTGAGCTCCGGGCACAAGGTGCTAAGAGCAGGGCAGGCGATTTCAAAGGGCCTTTGCTGCATCTTTCTTGAAAGATGAGACTCTAAAACTTGTCCTGCTTCAGCAGAACACACAGCTTGGAAAGGAAGTCAAATCAGGGGCAGGTGGCCCAGGCCTTTGGTGCCTGCTGGGCAGCACGGTCTCCGCACAAGTGGGTGAGGGAGTGTTCTGGGCTGCTCCCAGTGTGGATTGCGCATTTGGGTTCCTGCACCTCCCCTCTAAAGCCTCAAATTCACATCTATTTTTGGGATATTTGCTGATACCCCTTTGTCTCCTCCCCTTCCCCCAAAGGTCTGGGATCTTGTCGGTTGCTCTCTGTGTGTCTACAGTAAATGCTGAGCAAATACTCCTCAAATGAATGGATTGCCCCTTCTGCCAGTTTCATCATGTTAGAAGGCCTTGGAATTTAATCCTGCTTCTGGGGCTAGTTGGGTAACTTTAAAACTTTGCTTTCAAGTCTGAAAGTCTCTGGAGTCAGGCTGCCTGGGTTTGAACCCAGGCTCTGCTTCTTACTGGCCATGTCAACTTAGGAAAGTTTCTGAACTACTCCGTGCCTCCATTTCCTCCTCTGGGAATGGGGCCCTTGCAGTGCCTTCGTCACAGATTGGCATGAAGGATAAATGGCTCAGCACATGGCAAGTGCTTACAAGGTGGCCAGGCACAGAGTAAGGTCTAGATAAATATTAACTCGTATTCTTTTATTATTATTATTAAATCAACTTTATTAAAGGGTAACTTACAAACAATAAAATGCACTCATCTTAAGAATATGGTTAGATGAGTTCTGACTGATAGATATATACACCCATGGAAGCACCACCCCCATCAAAGGACAGTCCCACCTCCACAGATGTTCTCTCTGCCCTGCAGTCAAGCCCCTCCTCTCCCCTGGCCCACTGGTCTGCTCTCTGTCTCCATAGCTCAGTTTGATGGTTCTGGAACTTTGCATAAATGGAAGCTTATACCACGTGCGGCGGCCCCAGGTTCCTTTTTCTCAGTGTGTTTTTGTCCCTGTTGTTGTGTGTACTGGTAGTTCGTTCCTCTTTACTGTTGTAACTCATGCTATTGCCAGTGATTTCCTCAGTCTCGGCTTCCTCTTCTGGGAAATGAGGTTAATAATTTCCACCTCATAGAACGTGGCGAAGGAGAAACTAGACTTTGAATGGTGCAGCCTCATCACCGATCCCCAGAGGGAGGACCCTGCATCCTGGGCCCAACCAAGCTCTCCCGTCGCCGGCCCTGGTCCCCAGAAAGGGGCCCTTCCAACGTCACAGGAAGCCTGGAGCCTGAAGGGTGGACGTAGGAGGACCTTCTGAATAGATGCACAGCTGCTGCGGGATGATGGCCATGTTTATAAAGCAGATTGTTATTTTTTAATTCTTTGCCTTGTGTCCTTTCCCCTACTTCTCTCTTCTAAGGATAATTAAAATGCAAGCTGGCACTCCCTGCGAGGAGACAGCTGAAGATTTAATTGCCCCAAGAAAAATTTTCCAGTGAAAGGTCTCGCGGTAATGGCAGCTCCTGGCCTGGCCGCCTGAGCGCTTTCGCATTGCGCACATAATATCAGCGGTAATGCCTTCATCTGCGTGTGCACGGGCCCACTTACTGGCCCGGAAGAGCTGGGGCAGAACGGAGCCGACGGCCTCAGTCAGGCCACCGCCTTCTCACCATTAAACCCTCACCCGGCCTCACTCTGGAGACAGGTCTGTGTCCCAGATCCACGCAGCCGGCTGCCGCACCAGCTGACCCTGCCCCGAGCAGGCCTGCGGGGGCAGGAGGCCCGGGCGCCTGGGAACGGCCCCTGCCACCACGAGGGTTTGCCCTGTTGTCCTTGAAGTGCGGCCAGGAGGACACGTCTGCTGAGTGGCCGAGCCCTGCCAGCTCTCCAAGGCGGGCCGTTTGCCAGCTGTGCCTGGGTCGTGTGATTTCGGGGGAGAGAAAGATCTGCAATCTCTCGTTCTGTTTTCTAAGTGCGGTCCCAGTTTCCCCAGATGAGGCATCAAAGGCTCAGAGAAGGGTCACTGGCTCCTTGTCTGTTGGGAAGCGTGCATCAATTTTTAAAAAAGTGATTACTCTGAAACCAGTATCACGATGAAAGGCAGAGAGACTCAGTAGGGAAAGTCAGATGGACTGGGGTTTGAGTCCTAGTTCCAAACCTACCAGCTGCTGCAGGTTTCATTTCTCTTATGATGCTGTGATGTCTCCAGCTTCTGGGTCTTTGTGCACTCTCTTCCTTTTTGAACCTTCTTCTCCCCTCTGTCTCTTCCTTCCTTCCTCCTTTCCTTCCTGTCCAGGCCTCCATCCCCACATCCTTCTACTCACTCATCTAATAAATATTTATTGGATGCACCCTGTGGACGGAGTGCAGGAGTTACATTAGTAAGCAAAGGTGACAGCACTTGCCCTGAGGCGGCTCCCAGGACAGTGGAGGAGAAGGGTGTCAAGCCATCACAAGGTCAGTGTATACTCTAAACTGTGACCAGGGCTGCAAAGGAGAAGCTGTGGACAGGCTTGTTACTGTGGTGTCAACAAAGGAACCCAAGCCATCTTTGATTCAGAGCGCTAGTAGGAAGGATCTCGCAAGTGTTCCTGGCAGGGGAACAGCATGTGCAAAGGCCCGTGGTTCCTGCCAGGAACTGTCAGGTGACTGGTGCTGCCAGAGCAGGGCGAGATAGGGAGAGTAACACCAGGCCAGCCCACACAGGGAAGGCAGAGCCTCACCCAGCACCTCCACACCCTCTTCCTCTGGCTCATTCTTACTCATCCTTCAGGGCTCAGCTTAGGAATTTCCCCTCCAGGAAGCCTCGCAGCCCTGTGAGAGGCCTATGACTTTTGCTATAGGAAAAAGTGTCCAAAAGTTAGAAATAAGGCGAAGAAGGTGGCATTTCCTTTCATTACCGTTGTCGAAAAGGCCCGCTAAAGGTTTGACTATGCCAAAACCCTTGACTGTGTGGATCACAATAAACTGTGGAAAATTCTGAAAGAGATGGGAATACCAGACCACCTGACCTGCCTCTTGAGAAATCTGTATGCAGGTCAGGAAGCAACAGTTAGAACTGGACATGGAACAACAGACTGGTTCCAAATAGGAAAAGGAGTACGTCAAGGCTGTATATTGTCACCCTGCTTATTTAACTTATATGCAGAGTACATCATGAGAAATGCTGGACTGGAAGAAACACAAGCTGGAATCAAGATTGCTGGGAGAAATATCAATAATCTCAGATATGCAGATGACACCACCCTTATGGCAGAAAGTGAGGAGGAGCTAAAAAGCCTCTTGTTGAAAGTGAAAGAGGAGAGTGGAAAAGTTGGCTTAAAGCTCAACATTCAGAAAACGAAGATCATGGCATCTGGCCCCATCACTTCATGGGAAATAGATGGGGAAACAGTAGAAACAGTGTCAGACTTTGTTTTTTTGGGCTCCAAAATCACTGCAGATGGTGACTGCAGCCATGAAATTAAAAGGCGCTTACTCCTTGGAAGAAAAGTTATGACCAACCTAGATAGTATATTCAAAAGCAGAGACATTACTTTGCCGACTAAGGTCCGTCTAGTCAAGGCTATGGTTTTTCCTGTGGTCATGTATGGATGTGAGAGTTGGACTGTGAAGAAGGCTGAGCACAGAAGAATTGATGCTTTTGAACTGTGGTGTTGGAGAAGACTCTTGAGAGTCCCTTGGACTGCAAGGAGATCCAACCAGTCCATTCTGAGGGAGATCAACCCTGGGATTTCTTTGGAAGGAATGATGCTAAAACTGAAGCTCCAGTACTTTGGGCACCTTATGCGAAGAGTTGACTCATTGGAAAAGACCCTGATGCTGGGAGGGATTGGGGGCAGGAGGAGAAGGGGACGACCGAGGATGAGATGGCTGGATGGCATCATGGACTCAAGGATGTGAGTCTGAGTGAACTCCGGGAGTTGGTGATGGACAGGGAGGCCTGGCGTGCTGCGATTCATGGGGTCGCAAAGAGTCGGACACGACTGCGCGACTGAACTGAACTGAACTGTGGGAACACCCCCGAGGTTAACGTTGTCCTTCTGTATCTGCATCATGTCTTATCATTTCCTGAAGCTGCAAGCTGCCCTCCCCTCGTTCTAGTGGCGCTCCAGCAGTGTAGGGATGCTACCAGTGCTCTGGCTCCCCCAGAAGCTCACAAGGGCGTGGCTGTCTTCTGTCAACATTTTATCCTCAGAATTTTTGCAGGGCCAGTTTCACAGCAGGAGCCTGAGAAATAATTACTGGCTGAATGAGCGATCTTGACCTTATCTCTTCACGTCTCTGAGCCTCAATTTTCTTATCTGTTAAATGGACACCATAGCATCCATCTTCAGAAGAAGTAAAAGTTCAGTGAAATACAGACTTCAGGTCCCTGTGGTCCTGTGGGCTTCAGTGCCCCTTGTCCCAGGCCTGGATTCCAGAGATAGGAAATGAAGATCTGGTGTGGGGAGCTCATGGCTGGGGGGACACTTAGTCACCAGAGGAAGGAAGGGTGACTGTCTGTGGGGCCAGGGCAGCCAAAGGCAGCTCCACCTGGTATTTGGTGGGATAGGGACACCAGCCCAGCTGGAGAGTCAAGTCTGGGTTGGGGAAGAGCAGAAAGGTCCTTAAATAGACCAGGTGGGGTATAAGGAAGAGACGCTGGAAACCAGGCTGGTGTGTTGGATTCCCCAAAGTTGGTAAGAGGGGGACATCCTAGGCTGAGGGAGGGAGGGACTTGATAAAACCACTTCAGCCAGGAGAAGAGAGCCACCATCACTGAGTTCCGCTGAGAATCTGACCTTGGTGTGTGCATGTGTGTGTGTGTTAGTGTGTGTGAGACTGTGTGTGTGAATCCGTACATGTGGTGTGTGAGAGTAAAGGTGTGAATGTGTGTGGGTGTGAATCTGTGTGAAGGTATATGTAAATACGTGAGTGTGGGTGTGAGCGAGTGTGAGTGTGTGTGTGTGTGTGTGTGTGTGGGCTGCTGTCTGTGCCACAGGGTTGCAAAGGGCTGATCTAGTCTCTATTTAACCTTCACAAGAGCCCCCTGGGCTTTCCAGGTGGCTCAGTGGGTAAAGAACCTGCCTGCACTGCAGGAGACATCAGAGATATGGGTTCAATTCCTGGGTCAGGAAGATCCCCTGGAGGAGGGCATGGCAACCCACTCCAGTATTCTTGCCTGGGGAATCCCATGGACAGAGGAGCCTGGAGGGCTACAATCCATAGGTTGCAAACAGTCGGACAAGACTGAAGCAACTGAGCGCAGCACATCACAGAACCCCTTGAAGTGAAGACCACCACCCCTCGCCCCATTTCACAGGTGACCAAATGGAGGCTCCAAGGTGAAGCCCTCTGTCTAGGGTCAGGGTGAGGGCTCTGAGCAACTGTCTCGACACCCCTGGGTGGAGAAAGGAGGAGTGTGGGCGCAGGGTGATAGGGGGGTAATTAAGGGAGTCTCACTAGACCAAGTGATGATAAATGGTTCATCACTGTTTCGTGTGCTATTTTGGTTGTGTCTGCTCAGATGATCAGTGGTGTCTAACTCTGTGACTCCATGGCCTGGAGCCTGCCAGGCTCCTCTCATCATGAGATTTCCCAGCCAAGAATCCTGGAGTGGGTTACTATTTCCTTCTCCAGAGGATCTCCGACCCAGGAATCGAACCTGCGTTTCCTGTCTCTTGCATTGGTAGGTGGATTCTTTACCACTGAGCCACCTGAGAGCCCTGCTTTTTTGGTCTCCCAGATGTTATTTTTCAAAGGAATCTAGCAAAGCTCTCTAAGCTCGCACCTGGGCAAGGCCCAGGGCTGGGCTCCTGGACCAAAGATAAAGAACCGATACCATCTTAATAAAGTGTTAGGTTGGGGCAGGCATCAACTTGGGGGTGGGGTTGAATCCCCAGGGCACTAGTCTCTTTAAGACTCTGAGGTGTAACTTGTATGTCGAGAAATGCAGACCTTGAGTGTGTACTTGATGGATTTTCACATTTACAAGCCCCCATGTAACCACCATTTGGGTGGGGGAACAGCTTCCTGTCACCAGAGGGCCCTCAGCCTCCTCCCCTCCACTGCTTCCTCCAAGGGTAGCCCCCCACTGACCTCTGTCACCAGGCTTTTGGCTGTTTCTGAACATCTGGGGTCCATATCTTTTTGGAAAACACTTTAAATTTCATAATGCTGTATTCAGAAAACAAATCCAGCCCCTAGTCAAACACAGTGTAATGGTTAAGGGGGCCACAGCGGGGACCCCAGTGGTGACAGGCTGAACCCTGGGGAGGCCCGAAGCTGCCTGGTCTGGCTGTTGACCAGGCAGGAGAGCGAGACCACCCTGGCACTTTGGGGGTGAGACCACATGGTGTTTCCTGGTTCCCAGTAGAGCCCAGTGCACCCCATCATTGCCTGTGGCCCCCACTGTCTCACCAGCACTCCCCAGCCCCCAACATGCCTGTCTGGTGCCCACCCATACCCACAGCAGCACCACTGCCCAGGTAGATGTTGGCCCTTGAACAAGACTCCTAATCTCTCTGCTAAGTGGGGGATAAATCATAGGACCTACCTTAAAGCTTTGTTAAGAGGACAGATGAACTGATATTAAATAAGTTAATATTTGGACAGAGTTTAGGAGACTTTCTAATATGCAGTAAGGGCTTATGTTAAAACTAAATAAATAAAGAAATCGGGATCGAATCTTGGCTGGTGGGAACATGCTGGAAGACGCAGGGTTTTTTACTGTTGAGCATTAGAATCTTGAGAGTGAAGTGAAAGTTGCTCAGTCGTATTGGACTCTTTGTGACCCCATGGACTATACAGTCCGTGGAGTTCTCCAGGCCAGAATACTGGAGTGGGTAGCCAGTCCTTCTCCAGAGGATCTTCTCAACCCAGGGATTGAACCCAGGTCGCCTGCATTGCAGGCAGATTCTTTACCAGCTGAGTCACCAGGGAAGCCCAGAATCTTGAGAAGGAGCAGAGATTTTCCTGATTAGAATGTAAAGTGGGCAGGGGCTGCAGAAGTCAAGGCCAATGGGTCCTCATGGGTGGGGCAGCGTTGGGGGATTATCACTCTCCTTAGGGCTTCCCTGGTGGCTCAGAGGTTAAAGCGTCTGCCTGCAATGCGGGAGACCTGGGTTCGATCCCTGGGTTGGGAAGATCCTCTGGAGAAGGAAATGGCAACCCACTCCAGTATTCTTGCCTGGAGAATCCCATGGACGGAGGAGCCTGGTGGGCTACAGTCCACGGGGTCGCAAAGAGTCGGATACGACTGAGCGACTTCACTCACTTGCTCAAGGAATGCAGAGGAGGTGCCCGATAAATGCCAAATGCTGGCAGGAGGGAGAGGGTCACTTGGCTCCCATCAACTAGAGGCTGCCCACCAACCTAAGCCCCAGAGATCTGGGCTGTGGAGAAGCAAGGCCCAGATGCTGTATGAATTCTATCCTCATCTCTCCTTGCCTGGACATGCAGTCCTCCACCCCCACCTTCCCAGACAACAAAGGCATTTCCCCACCCACTGGGCCTGGATTCCTGCCTGGAACACCTCATCCCAGGAACGGCACACATAATTCACAGATTGGGGCTGAGGAAGGGGAACTGAATTCTCTGTCACCTGCCAAGGTCCTGGCCTATGAGGCAAACAACCTTTCTGAGCCCCACAGGAAGTTCGTTGCCTCCTGTGTGACCACATGGACCAGGCAAGTTCTCAGGACTGATCCTCGGTGGGGCTGTGGATCCAAGTACAAGTCCGAACTCCACTAAAGATTCATTGTGTGAGATTGGCCAGGTCATGGGTACTTCTGAGCCTCAACTTTCTCTCTCTGCAAAATGGGCACACAGCTGCCGCTGCTATTGGACAATTAGGAGAATTAAACGTGATAGGGAAGAGCCAGACTCCTAGTGCTCTGCTGTGGGGCATTAGGAAAAGGACTTCACTTTTCTGTGCCTTGGTTTACTCACCTGTAACATAGAGATAAAAAGAGTTCCTACCTCACATGATGATTGGGGGATTAAATGAGTTAATAATTATAAAGCAATGGCATATTACTTACCATAGCAGGTATTGGCTTTTATAATTGCTAATAATTTTGCATAGTCAGTGCTAATATGTAATGTGATGCTATTAACTCAGTGGCTAGAAGCTGGTCTCTGAAGCTGGCAGCTGGAGTTTGAGTCTCAGCAACATCACTTATCAGCTGTGTGACCCTATATCAGTTTCATCACCTGTCTGTGCCTTGTCTATAAAATGAGGTCAGTACTATTATTTACCTGGACTTGTGAGGTATGAAAGGGTTAATCAATGTACTGTGCCAACAGACAGTAAGCACTGACTATAAACGCTATGTTGACATCATTATATAACTGTCATTCATATTGTTAATATTCTTATGGAGGGTACATCAACATTTATTGAGCACCTACTAGCACTAGACATGAATTATCTGGCAGGGATAGTCTAGGACAAGCATTGGCTCCTCATTTGGTAGAGGAGGAAAGTGGAGCCCCAAGAGGGTGACCCATTTGTCCAAAATCCTACAGGTAGTGAGGGGCAACCAGTCCCCTCTGTGCAGTGTTTAGGGCAGAAAGGAAAGGGCCAATGCTCAGCGAAGGCCTGCCATGTGCCAACCCTTTAATGCCCCTACTAACCCTGGAAGGGTATTACTGTCCCCATGGTGCTGATGACTGCCCTGAGTCTCAGCGAGGTGAGTGGCTTGTTCTCAAGCCACAAAGTGGCGGATCTGGGATTCAAACTTGGTTTTCTGCTGGAGTTTTGCTCAAGCGGGTGTTTGGGGCTTTCTTACACTGACTCCCTATGAACCAGGGGAGACGAAGTCTTTGTGTCTATAAAACCCAAGTGTACATGTGTGCTTGCTTAGTCATATCTGACTCTTTGCGACCCCTTGGACTGTAGCCTGCCAGGCTCCTCTGTCCATGGAATTCTCCAGGCAAGAATACTGGAGTGGATTGCCATTTCCTTCTCCGGGGATCTTCCTGACCAAGGGATAGAACCTGTGTCTCCTGCACTGGCAGACGGATTCTTTACCGCTGAGCCACCTGGAAAGCCCCAGAGAGAGGCCCAAATGCTGAGGCTGCTTCCAATCCCCGGGGCCCAGGCGATCTTCGCCCAAGCTCATGTGGACAGGACAAACTCACAGAGACAAGGATACTCAACATCCAAAGGGACTGTTGTTACCCAGAAATCTTTATTACAAAAATATTTTGCAAGCCAAAAAGTTTAAGTTGCAACTATATACAAAATGGGGCCTGTTTCCTTCCCCACAGTCTGAAAATAAACTCCCGAAACCATGCTCCTTCCGTACTGTTGTTTGGACCGTTTCCTTTTCCTGGGGTTCGATACACAAGGTATGGGAATCTCCAGGCTGCCAGGCTAAGTCTAAACTACATGACTTCCTTGGCCTCATTCCTTACTCCTCTTCCAAAATTCAAAATAAAGTTAAAGTGGCACCAAGAAAACATTCTTTTAAAATTCTGTGTGTGCTTGTGTGTGCTCACACACGTGTGCTCTCTCTGGGTAAAAGAGAGGGAGACCAGGGTTTACGAGCCAACCTTATGGAATTTGGAAGTAGCTCGAGCCAGGTGGCTGGGACACTGAGCTCCCAGATGCCACAGAGAAACTCCGGCTCATGGGGCCAAAGCTGCCCACGTGGCCTGCTGGCTCAGCCAGTCCTGGATGCCATCGTGTCATACAACTCACTGTCCCCGAGAGGCAGGTCTGTGCTGGCTCCCAGGGTTCCACCTGGAGGACCTGCTGATGGGCAGGATGGCTCAGCTTCTGGCTCTGACAGCCTGTGCCAGGACTCCCTTGGGCATCCAATGGCTGGACCCAGGGGGCAGTGAAGATTAGCATCTCAGCTCTGAGAGTGGATCAGTTATATGGGAAAACTGAATAAACAGGGCTTGTGACACCTGCTTGCCCTGGGCCCAGTTGGGCTGCCACACTGAGCTGGAAGGGCCATGGTTCTGAGGGTAATGGGGTCAGAGCCTCTGCCCAACCTCTTGAGACAGAGGGACAGACGGTGGGTCATTCCTGGCTTCACAGATGTCCAGGCCTCCTGGCTGTCTTTGATTTATTCCAGTTTGATCCTAATAGGGTTTGGGAACAGAAATGGAAGATTCTGTCTTCAGAGAGCTGGAATGGTGGGGGACGGGGGGCGGGGGACAGCCAGGCACAGCTTCCTACCCTGCATGGCCCTAAAGTGCTTGTGAGAGATGGAGGGGAGGGACAGCGTCTTTCCTCCCCCCTCTTTATAGGTAAGCAGACTGAGGCATGAGGTCTCGACCAGACCTTGTGGAGAAGGAGGCAGCCTGGAGAAGTAGGGGCAGGTTCAGACTTACCACACTGGGGGCTCGGGAAGCAGAACCAGCCACGTGGAGGGAAGGCTAAGTGTCTCCATGGAGCAGACAATCTGGAACCGTCTGCCCTACCCTCAGGGCTCTAGGACCAGGAGGAACTCAGTTTCTGCCATGAGTGATTCTCTCCAGGACAACCGACCGTTCAGCCTCAGACTGTGCAAGACCAACCACGCACATCAACACGTGACAAAGAGCCAAGATAACGCTGCTGTTGTTTTAAGAAAAAAAAAAAAAAAAAAAAAACAGAACAAAACACCACAGATCAAATTTTCTAACACCTCAGTTTCAAGATTGCACATTTCACGTTTCTCAATAATTTACAGGCGTCCACAGCGAGATGTTGTGAGTTAGTGCTTGCTGGAGGAAGCGAGCTCAGGTCTGGAAAGGAGAGTGGGGCCACATGGAGCATCATAGTCAAGATGACGGGGCCTCTAGGTCTCGAGGGCTGCGAGGAGGAAGGGTGTTTCTGTCCCTCAGTCCTTGGTGGTGGAGGAGTTCCTCAGAGGGTCCTCTCCTCCCCAGGGCTTGTGGCTGGTCACTCCAGGTCGGGGGAGGCTGGGACTGCTGGCAGCCACTGCACCAGGTCTCAGGAGGCGGGCCAGCTTCGCCACAGACAGGGAGTTCAATCTAAAGGGGATAGCTTTCCCCAAAGCCCCAGCTGGTAGTGCCGGGGGGAGGAGGAGGTATGTTTTCTCCCTCCTCACTCTGGAAGATCAAGCCGCAGAGCGTCAAGGAGGCAATCAGGGGTCTCCGAGACCGTGACCAAGACCCACAGTCGATGGACAGAGGTGTGAGAGTTCTCGCACCCACAGTGGCTCTGGCCAGTTCCCAGGCCGGCTCCCCGCCTGGTTTGGCAACACCAGCCTCCATGTGTGGCCACATTGGAGGGGTCATGGCTACCCTGGAAATGCTGGTGAGCCAACTGGGTTGAGGAGACAAGAGCTACCCTCACTCCTGGGTCCCAGGGCCTCTGCCACCCTAGCCCCCCAGGAACTGGGCTAGTTGTCCTCACCACAGCTGCTCCGTGTGGGACAGGAAGGCTCATGGGGACAGACCCTAGAGATGACCACGGCCCTGTTCACTTCCTCTGGACCTGGACGCTGGCATACTCTGAGTAGGATGGCTCAGGCTTGGGGGCCGGTTGCTTGGGGGTCCGGTTGAGGTGGACCATGTCCAGGTCAGCATAGGTGAGGGTGTCCTCAGATACGGGAGGTGGGCGGGCCTGAATGCTGGCATACTCCGTGTGGTTGTTCGGTTCATTGGCCTTGGGGGTTGATTTCTTCCCCTTGGGCAGGTTCAGGTCTGCATATGTGATGTCATTGTTGTCTTGGATCTAAATGAGATAGAGAGAAGGTCATTCTGGAGCCCCTGCCAGTCACCACTGGGATCAAGTCTGGATGCTCTGTCTCCTCTGGCCTCCACTAGCTCGGCCTTAATTCATGTCCCCTCTTCTCCAGCCGAGGTCACCTGTCTCCAGCCTTGCCCTTCCAATCAGCCTCCTCATATAGCCTAAAGGCTTTTCCTAAATGTCATTGTGGTCACTTCATAGCCCTGCCTCAATGTCACTCCTCCTGCAGTTCTTGCCTGCCTTTCCTGATGCTCTTTCCTCTGCTGAGAAAGTCTAGCCCCCTTTCTTCTTGTAATGAAACCCAACGCACTCTGTCAATTTCATCCTAAGACCTTCCTCTCAGCTGGGTCCAGGACCATGACTCTGCAGTTCCCTCTGTGCTTCTCCATCACAGCACCCACCCCTTAGCTAGGACCATCTGTGCCTGTCCAGGGGTGTGAGTAGATGCTGATCCCCAGTGAGTGGGGACATTCATTTATTTACTCATTTATTCAACAAGTATTCACTAGGTATTTGTTATGATGCAAAAATCAAGGCTGGCACAGAAAAAACCAATCAATGTTAAATGAATGAATGAATGAGTGGTAGATGAATAAATGGATGGCAACTCTTCCAGCCCCACTCTAGGTGAGGCTAGGGACTGGGGGAGAGAAGATGGGAGTTTGTGAGAATGAGGCCAGCAGTTAACAGGAGGCAAAGGTTTTGTAGGCAGAAGTCGGAGTGTGAATCCTGGTTCTGTTCTCTCTGAAGGAAGGCCTGGACAGTTCACTTAGCCTCTCTGGGCCTTGGTTTCCCCATCTTTAAAGTAGGTCTAATAATGATATCTGTTGCCATGGTCACCAGGAGGATCGGATGAGGTGGTCCAGGTAAAGCTCTCAGGACAGAGCCTGACTCATGCCAGGTGCGTGGATGTGCAGCACATGTCAGCAATCATCTACCACCTGGCAAACCTGAGCTGCTTGGATGTGCCTGTCTTATCACTCACAACTGCCATCTTGAAATTACCCATCATGAAAGACATACTTTGCTTCTTTGTGCCTAGCAGCTTAACCATGGAAGTAGAGGGGAGTGACCAACACCCATGATCCACCTGTTGCACAACAGTAACCTCAGACCCTGATGGCTGATGGGTACCCTGCTCTCACGTGGATCACCTGATTTAGGTGCTATCACATTTATCCCACTTCACAGTGAAGAACCTTATAGCAAGGGAGGTGAAATAATTGGGTCAAAGTCATACAACTAGAAAAAAGTCAAGGTCTGCTGGCCTCTAAAGCTGTGGTCCGACCACATGGCCCCTGTCCTCAACACTGCATGCTTGCTCACTTCTCTCTGGGAAACCCATGCCAGCAGTAAGGGCAGGCCCTGGGCTGGGCATCCTAGTTACAGGGCTGCAAGCTCACAAGAGCCCTGCTCACTGCCCAGGGCCTGGCACATAGTAGGTGCTCAGTAAGTCCCAACTGACTGTAAATTCTGTACAAGATTCAGTGACCAGCTGTTTTCACCATCATTCTTGCCCTGGAAAATTGCAGAAAAAACTTTGACTTTTAAAGCTCCAGAAAGTAAAATGACTGGGGAAAAGCCTTCCTGACCCATGATTGGAAATTGTCTTGTATTTCTAATCATTGCCTGAGCTTGTGCCTATGGTCGCTGGTGGGGGAGGGGAAGTTGGCACTGAGTCGGGAGAGTTCTGGCCTACAAACACTGTGCATTTTGCCAGCCTGGCTCTCTTCAACAAATTACAGCTACAGAGATGACAACTGCCAGGGAAATGTCAAGGACAGCTGGCTATTCTCATTCCAGGTTCAGGGCTGGGCCTGTCTCCTTATAAGATGCTGAGGAGCCCTCTGCCTCCCAAGGTCTGATAGCATCAGCCAGTGCAGACAGGGCCAGAGTTCTCAGAAACAGGCCACCAACCATGGTGACTGCAAAGCCTCCTCAATAATGCTGGGGTGGAATTGCCAGCTCCAGGGGCATGTGCCGTTGCACTAGGTGATCAATGACATGGGGTCTTTCCCATCAGCAAAGGAGGTGCAGGGCTATGTTCCCGCATGTGAGAGACACAGGGCTACAAGGGCGCTCCGGGTAGAGGGGCTGGCCAGGCACAGGACACAGGCTGGATGGCGTGAAGAGCACTAAGCCCAACTCCAGCAGCACCATTTACACAGAACACATGGCGGATGGTGCCCTTCCAAGTTGTGCAGTGACTGGCACTGAGAGAGGCTGGGACAGACTCTCCAGGCTGGAGCCAGGGCGGGGGGTTGGGGGTGTGTGTGTGGTGGTCATGGTGTGTGTGAGGTGGGTGGAAGGATGAGGGAAGGGGGAGAGAGGAGGGGAGGGGAGGACTCAGGAATGAGTGTAAGGATCCTCCACCCCCGGTACCCACCCACCCTGGTGAAGAAGTCTTAATTTAGAACAGGATCTGCAACTCCTGTTGATGCAAGGAAATCACACCACCTATCTCCCAGGAAGGGCATCTCACCAAGGACTGTACCTGAGTTGTTTCTCTGGTGTTCTTCTCGGGCTCGTGCAGCCTAAAAAGGAAAGAGACGCACAGATAAAAATACCCTCACTATCTCTAGTGCTCATGCACATGGATAAGAATAACATTTAGGTTCCACTTCCTATACGGTGGAGGACATGGATGAGCTGTTCCCAACAGAAACACAACTGCTGATCACATGTTCGGACCAAAGGACTTTCCAACAATGCACTACTTTTTTTGTTTGTTTGTTTAACCTACTTTATCATTAAGGATCTTTAAAAATTGTAATACTCGGTGCTGGGGAAGGTGCGGTGAGACTGGCAGGTTCATGCACTGCTGGTGGAGGGGCTGACCGGCATAATGCTCTCTGGAAACAGCTTGCCAAAGTCAAGAGCTTGGAAGGTGTCCTCATCTTTTGACTCATAATTGCACATTTGGAGGTATTGGTATTCAAAATATAGAAAAAGCTTTCTGCCCTAAGGCATTTACCACAGAACGAGTTGGGAGAGGGAGGTTTACATCTCACAGCTCCACCAATTGGGACCGGTTAAGGAAATCAGGATAGATTTTGTAGATAAAGACTTAAGAGGTTTATGGGGAAGCTTTCTTTTTTTTTTTTTTT
>SJXQ01004479.1:88890-123642 GCA_006408695.1 Aepyceros melampus
GTACTAAAAGTATCAAAAGATCTGCAAAACCCATTTGATGGCAAAACCTGTACTGAATGAACATGAAGCAGTTTATAGTTTGTATTTATCGTATTAAGAGTCGATGTTCATGTTTCCACTCAGGCACATTCACGTGGTAGGTGATGGGGTGCGGCCTCTGCTCTGCTGGGGTGAATGCTGGTTGGGGGAGTGCCTCCCCAAAGCTGCAGAGTCTGGATTAGTCACCTACCTGCTGCCTGGGCTGCAGCTAAGACACGTGGGCTGCACCTTCTGACCTCATCCCTTCCTGTCCCCTCGCTCCTTCTGCCCCAACTGCTGGCCTCCCCCGTCCTCCCAGCCCACCTTGAGCCTTTGCCTTGCCTGCTCTCTTGCCCAGCCTGTGCCCCCTCACGGCTCCCCAGCTTCAGGTCCTTGCTCATATTCCCTCTTCAGAATAGGCTCTGCCCTTGTCCCCATCTCCATCCCCTTGCTGTTTTTAATTTGTCACCACCTGACATGACATTACAGACTGTTTCACCTCCACACTTACTGCCTGCTTCTCTCACTGGTGTCTGAGCTTCATGAAGGTCCATACTGACTCTTGTTCATTCAGAACAGAACTGGCAGACAGTAGGGACTCAGCAAAAATCACTGCAAATGTTAAATCAACCAACTAATGTACCTTTCATGATGTGAAGTCATTGGTTTAGCCTCTGACCAAGGCACAGTTTTCAGGAGGCACAGGTACATCTGTCAACCCACCTACCCTGGCACTGCCCAGGCTACCTGTGTCAAAGCCCTCCATAAATACTTAATGAACAAAGGAAAGAGCACAGTATACAATTAGATTTGGGGATGGCATGTGCAGGAGTTTCTGCCACAGTCCAAACAGGATTTGATAAGGGTTTCACTGTTTGTGGGCAGCAGGCAGGAAATCAGTGCCTCTGTGTACAAAAATCCCCTCATTTGAGGCAGTAACTAAAGACAGATCTGGTGAGAGGAGCTTACAAAGGAAAGAAACAGGAAGGCTGACTGGCACAGGAGTGGGGTCAGTGGGTGTGGATTCTGCTCGGCAGTTTTGGGGGGCAAACAACCAAATAACTGCAAAAGCACTCCAGCCCAGTGACGTGCTTACCTTGTAGAAGAAGTGGAGCCCTTGGCTAAAAGAAAAAAGAAAAAAAAAGCCAGTTATTCAACTTAGAAACACACTTTTCTTTTACAATTACTTTTCGGAGGGTGCAGAGGCTTGCCCCCAGGGATGTTGGGAGGAATTGTTGAAATCATATCCTCCAAACCACAGGAAACCCCATGCCCACCCCAGTTGGGTGGGTGGTCCATTGTCTTTCAGCAGGAAGAGCTGGGCCTGCCAGCTTTCCCACTTCTGGGAATTGCCAAAGGTCAGATCCCAAAGCAACCTTCAGCCTGAGAGGGCCAGCTGCCCTACCTCTGGCTGAGCCTCACTTTCATACATCACACACATTACCTGAAACCCTACAGCAAGATTGGTTCCCCTCAGGGCCCTTCACTGCTGGAGAACAGGTTCTGGCAGAACTGCTAATTGGGGGAGCAAGTGCAAATTCCACTTCAGCCACCCACTCACATGCTGCGTGACCTTGGGTGGGTCATTTTCCCTCTCCGAGGTTAGATCTCAGTGCTCTAAGTCACACAGGTGGGCTGGACATTCATTTTCATCTCACCACCTTCGCAAAAAGGATCATGGGAGGAAAGAAAGGGTCTGTCTGGCTCAGAGGTTTTGAGCCTGTGATGTGGCGCATCCCACAGAGAAGCCACTGGGGTTCACCACCATTTGACTCTGATTTTGCTGTAAAATTGTAATTACAAAGCAACATGCACAGGCAAGTGTGCTCTGTATCATATATTAGCAGGCTGGAGGCTGCCACACTGCAAGAATTCTCACTGCCAGATGAACGCTTGGTGCCTGGGCAGGTATTGGATTTTTAGGTGAGTGGTACCCATTAGATGCAGCAGCTCAGCATCTAACATTTGAATGGAGGCTGACGGGCTGCCAAGTGCTGGGACACGAGTCGTCTCAGGGAGTCCCATGATGGACACTGATCATCTCCATTCCACACTAAGGACACTGGATGACTCCCTAAGGTCACACAACAGGTAAGTGATAGAGCTGAAATTAGGATATTTCACTGTGAGTATAAGGTAGAGGATAGTAGACACCTCCGGGGATTGACAGGGGAGAGGGGGTGTCTCGTTAGGGCAGAGGCAAAGTGCAGTGTGGTCTCAAACATGGTCCCTGGAGACCCACTGTCACGTGAATCCTGGCACCAGCACTCACCAGCTGTGAGACCTGATCAAGTTCTGTAACTGTCCTGTGCCTCAGTTTCTCATCTATAAAGTGGAGTTAGGTCTGCGGTGACTTCAGTGCCTGGCACGTCAAAAGAGCTGACTGAGGGCCAGCTGTCACTGTCACTAAAGTCTACATTTGAGACCTGGACTCTGCACAGAAGCAGACCCACCATTTAGGGCTGGGTGGCCTTCACCAGTGTCTGCAGCTCTCCAACCCCCATTTCTTTTTCAGAACACTGAATGGCTGATGCCCAAGACCACAGAAATGAGCTCCTATGTGCTAGAGCCTAACATGGTGCCCAGGGATAAAGCTCCAAAGGGGGCTGGGGTTTTATGAACAGGCACTATGAATGCTCCATCCAAGGGCTGGCTTGTCTCCCAAGGTGGGCAAGAGACCCTGTTTCCCCATCTAAGGAGGAGTCCTGCCTGTGTGGTGTCTCCAGGAATGTTAGGGAAACCACCCTGCAGATCACCTGGAAGAACCCCGTCTAGATTCTAGAGATGCCAGCCCTCCCAGATGGGAGTTTGGGGTTCAGGCAGTGTCTCAGGGCTGAGTGCTCCAGGCAGTCCAGCGGGGAGGGAAACCTGGGGGCCAGAGGAGAGGGGGTGCAGGAGGGGTGTGTGGCTGAGGCACAAAAAGCCCATCAAGCTCTGCCTGGAGGTCCGGGTGCAGAAATGCAGCTCAGGACGGCGTTTGGCACTCTGCCAGCTGTGGCACGTGGTGCTGGGTCACAAACAGCATTTTTAAGAGAATATAGTACAAAATATACAAAAAGGAAAATATCAGATTTCCAATTTTATAGATGGGGTGTGTGTGCATTGGGTTGAGACATGAAATGTATTTCTATCACTTGTAGCCAAAAAGGTTTCAGAAACACTGGCTTAAAATAGTCTTCAAGAGTGGGAAAGAGGACATGCATTTTTTTAGGTCTGACAGTGTGTCAGCGCTGTTGTTGCACATGAGCTTATTTGTTTCATAACTATCCTCCGAGGCAGGCACTGCCACGTCCATTTTACAGGTGAGGAAACGGAGGCTTATGGAGGCCAAACTGATTGTTTAGAGCATAAAACAAGGATCTGGAACTCTGGTTCATCTGACTCCAAAGTCAAGAGGCCTAGCGACAGAAACAACTACACAGACACACACATACACACACATGCACGCGTGAGTGCAAACAGGGCACAATGTCCTGGATTTGAACTTATACCCTCCTGCTGCAGTCAAAGGCCACACACCTCGCCACTATGAGGGGAGCTTTCCAGGGAGGTGGTTCATGCTTCCGGTCTCACGTACAATACTGATTACAGGAGCTAACATCGAGAACTTGCTATTGTGCCAGGCACTTTGCTAACGCTGTACCCACAGTTACTCATTTAATTCTGCCAACAGCCTGGGAGGTAGGTGGTGGTATTCTCCCCACTCCCTTCCAGCCTCCTGCCAGCAGGCTGGGCATGTAATCTGGACAGGTAAGGGGAAAGCAGAAGTCTGCCAGGGGCTCCTGGGAAGTACTGTTTCCTCCTTGAGACCCTTTTGTCACCCTGGCATCTCCCCGATTCCCACATCAGCAGTGGTTCTGTGAGACTGCGAGGCCTGGAGCAGTGATGCTGCAGGGTAGGGGGCCCACCCAGATTTCAGCCTGGTGAAGGGGCTGCACAGCCAAGGCAATGGTACCCCTGGACTTCTTGTTAGTGGGAATAACTGGACGTCCTTCTGATTTAAACTACGTGTAGCCCAAAGCAGAGACCCCTCCCTGTCTGGGAAGGACAGCCCAGGGATAAACTCTCAGGGAGAACCAGGGAACCCACCCACCTTTCTTCTGTCTGATTCGGAGGAGGTAGAGGGCTGCGATCAGCAGGGCCACCAGCAAGGCACACACCACGCCCACCACGATGAAGATGCTGTTCCAGTTGTTGCCATTCGGGCCTAGGACCACACACAATAGAGGCTTCATGTAGGAAAATTTAAAACAAAGAAAAGGAAAAGCCACTTCCCCTTTTCACCACGAGGCAGGCACCATTAACTGAGAGCGTCGGGCTCAGACGTTTTGGCCCCCTGGGCAGGTCCACGGATCTGCACACTCTTCCCCTTGTGGGTTACCCACAGGCAGCGCAAAATCTGTGCCGAGGTGCCAGGAGGGAAACAATGCTGTCAGCCTTGGAGGAACCCTGGCTGCAGGGTGTGGGTGGAATTGCCCTCCTGAGGAATAGACATACGTTCCTCCTCACCTGAGTGAGCCATGGAGCGGCCACCAGGGGACACAGGTCTGCCTGGATCTCCTAATGGCAGCTGGGGCATCACACACCACAGGGGGAAGGGTTGTGAGGAGAGTGACCTGCCACTGGACATGCAGAGCCCCGAGGCAGTGTGCTGGTCCATGCCTGGGCCTAGGCCCAGGAGGGCTGAGCCCAGGACACCTGACATGGAGACACTGCAGAGGCTGGCACCAGACACAGGGAGGGGATCCCGCAGGACAGTGTGCAGTCAGGAGCAGGGCTCTGAGCCACAGAAATGCAGGTTCAAATCAGTGCCCTCACTGAGCGACCTTGAGCAGGTCATTTAAACCCCCTCATGCACTGGCTTCCTCTTACATTACTGAGGCCAACAGTCATCTCTACTTCATTGAATAGCTCTGAGGAACACCTCACTAACCAACCAACCACTCACTCTTTCATCCTTTCTAAAAGTATTTCTTGGGTGTCAACTACCTACCCTGCCCTGAAGCCACAATGCTGAGATAGCCATGGTCCCAGCAGCTGAGACTCAAAGCTGAGAGGTCACCAGGGTCACCTCCTTCAACACTGCCAGGGGCAGTGGAGCAGCCCAGAGACAGGCACCAACTTGTTCAAGCTCCCCAGTGAGACGGACAGCAAGAGTGGATCCACACGTCCTGTCTCCCAGGGCAGGGCTCAGGTGGCATCAAAGGGCAACTTGACAGACCCCAAGGCTTCTTTAGAGCTGTCCCTTTCAAGATGCACGAAGGAAGGAAACGGCCTCTATTCTAATCCATTCAAAGGGTTTGCTTTGTACAAGGGTACAGGTGATGGAACATTCCACAGTGGCACCCAAATGCCAACCAGGCACTGTCATTCTGAAGAAAGGGAGATACGCCGACAACCAGTTGGACAGGGGCTGAGACAATGACACCCTGACACTCATTCTCCCAGGAGGGTGGCAGCATCACCATCATCTTAAACAGGCATGCACTTGGGCCTAGCAACATTCCCTGGGAATCGTCCCATAGAAATAGCTGCGCGTGTAACAGAATGTGTACAAGGGCAGTTAGTGCAGCACTGATCACACTTGAGATAAGCTGCAGACAGCCTGAAGCCCCCAGCCCGATTCCCGCGGGGCAGCCAGGGAGAGTAGGCTCAGTTCACAAAGAGCAAGGCGGAGGAGGGGGGTGGGCAGGAATGGTGAACACCGAAACTGTTAGTAGAAGAAAGCGAGAGAGTACACCATGAGCAGGACAATCCCTCTCCTTCCCTGCTTTCTTCCCTTCAAGGATATTTATGTCAAAAGATCTATAAAGAATATGCCAATTCTTACCAGTGGTCACTCTTGGAGGTGGGAATTCACTTTAAAGTTCTATTTTATATCTATTGACTTCTACATTGTTCTATAAAAAGTATGAATTACTACCTTTAATATTAAAAAAAAAAAAGATTAACAGCTGGGTCAGTTGCAGTGGTGACCTCACCAGGGGTTTGACCTGTGTCCTGGTCCTTCTGGGGAGCAGAGACCTCCAGGGTATGGTTTTTGGAGACCGCCGGCTGCCCGTCATGCTCCACCTGGCAGGTGAGCACCACAGCCTCCCTGTGGGCAGAGGAGTTCACAGGAGCCAGCTCGTGTGGTTATAGGTTCCATCCTTGTTCTCTACGAGGATTGAGGCCACTTCTGTTCGGGACATGTTTCCGTTCTCCAGCCAGGTCAGGTGTAGAGGCTTGGGGTAGAACTTGTTCACCTGACAGGTGACATTCACCTGGTTCCCAGCTGAGGGGTATCCGGTAATCTCCAGGGTGGGTGGAACTGAAACAGCACAGGAAGAAGCTCTGACCTTATGGAACAGACATGTCATAGGGGAGGAGATGGATAACAGCTCAGCACAGCCCGGGAGTCACCCAGAGCCAGGCATGCAGTAGGTGCTCAAGCATTGAGGCTTTCTCTGCATATGAATGAAATCACCAAGCACAGTGCAGGGCACACAGCAGGTGCTCAAAGGCTGGGCTCCTATTAGGTGAACCATGTGTGCAATCTATAAGCACAGCCCCAGTATGCAGTTGAAATATAATAACTGCAGCAAAATAAATGAAATCACTAAACACATAGGGGCCTGACTTACAGTAGGTGCTCAGTAGTTGAAGAAGCTATTGGTAAGCTATTAGCACAGTGCTTGGCACATGACAGGCATCCACCTGGCAGCTGCCATGAAAACAGTAATAGGTGACCAGCTCATCTAGGAGCCTGGTGACTGGGCAGGATTGTCAGGAAGTAGATTCCAGGCAATTCAAGGCCTGGAACAAAAATCAGGGGGAAGGAGCAGGTTGGGGCCTTGGGGGCAGGTATGGGCTTGGGATGACATGAGGGGCATCTACCTCGGATGGTCTCGGACAAGTTGGCAGTCCCACGGAGAGGAGGGCCCCCCTGCAGGGTGACGTGGGCCACCTCGCAGATGACCTGGGAGTGAACATCTCCCGCGGCCAGCAGCACCTTAGCTGTGCTGTTGATGCTGTAGGAAACGTTGTCTTCCTCTGGGTCCACGCTGGTCTGGGAGGCTGAGAGCTCATTGCCATTTTTGAACCATTTCAGGGAGATGTTTCTGGGGGAGAAGCCGTGGGATGTGCAGGTGAAGCTCACTGTCTGCTCAGGTGTAGCCCTCACTGTAGGGCCGGATACCATGGGCGGAGAGGGCTTGGCTACGAAAGGAACATTTATAAACACTGAAAATCATTGTGATTATCATCACTAATGAAAATATGTAACATAGTTAGGAACTATCACATATATTATTATTTTAATTCTTCAAATAGTTCTGGGAGGGCACTGCCATCATCCTTATCTTAAAGGAGACACACGGGTTTCCCGGGGTGATTGAGTCAGGGGTATGGCATTCCAGGTCTGAGTGCAAAGTCCACCTTCTTTCCTCTGAAAGGTGATTTCCCATCAGTCTGGGCACAGGAACAAAAAGTGCTGATTGGTCTCAGACATTCTTCCTATCTGCTATTCCTAGCTGGGCTCTCCTGGAAAACTTAAGTTCAGAGAAAGCATTTATAGAAGTGAAAGCAAGGGAAGCCAGAGCACCGTGGGACCACACGGAAGCTTAACCAGGTTGGCCATCTAGCAAGAGGTGTGACCATGGCACTTCCTAGCTCCTCGTCCACGAAGTGGGGCAGCAGGCATTATTCCTCCTGGGGCTCCAGTAAGAGTAAAACAGACAGCAGAAGCATTTTTGCCATGAGTAAAACACAATATGCTTCACCAAACTAAATAAACACAGATTTCTCTTTAACCCAGACTATACTTATATCCAGAGCTGCCCCTTCTGGTACCTATGAATTTACTCCATAGTTTTCACACTTTCCACAAGTATTCCAGTCAGACTAATGTGTGCTGCTGCTAAGTCACCTCAGTCGTGTCCGACTCTGTGCGACCCCATAGACGGCAGCCCACCAAGCTCCCCAGTCCCTGGGATTCTCCAGGCAAGAACACTGGAGTGGGTTGCCATTTCCTTCTCCAATGCATGAAAGTGAAAAGTGAAAGTGAAGTCGCTCAGCCGTGTCCAACTCTTAGCAACCCCATGGACTTCGACCCGCCAGGCTCCTCCGTCCATGGGATTTTCCAGGCAAGAGTACTGGAGTGGGGTGCCATTGCCTTCTCCGAAGACTAATGTGTACCAATCCTTAAATTTGAAAGAAAGGGAGCAAACAGATACTTTTCTGAATCTGGGTTCTTCTCCTAGATCAGTTTTGGGTTGAAACAAAGATCGCCGAGTGCTGAGAAACCAACGGTGATTAATTTCTTAATTGTTATTAAATCAGAAGACACATTGAAACAGGCTTATGAAGCAGCAGAAGCACTTTTTGTTCCTGAAAATATACACAAATCAGCAAGTCAAAAGTGAGGGCAGTTTCTCCCTTTAGAAAGGTCCTGTGAGGCGTCTCCAAATTGTCCATTACTACCTAACACCTCCTGTAAAAGTTGGCAGATAGCAACTATATAAATATCTACATTTGTAAGTATTTAACTTGCTTCCTAAAACTCATCAAACATTTTGAGAACATGGTAAAGAGGTGTTACTTGAGTAAGTCAAGTCATAAAATCATCAGCATCCTGAATGTAAAGGGAACAGATGCTGTAATTAGTTACCACTTATCAAGAGTTTCTTGGAAGCCTGACACTGGGCTGATCCCTCTAGGAACCTCAGCTCTTTAATCCCTCCACCAACTCTGAGAGGGAGGGCTGAGTGTGTCCCCATTTACAGGACGAGGCCCAGGAAGATGCATTATGGTATGAGGCCAAGAACACCCAGAGAGTAAGTATCAGAGTTCATCTCACTGCACGTGGGACTGATTGATTTTAGCATCTCTGATCTTTACTCTTAAGCCTCAGTGACTCTAGACAAAGCGGATAAAGCACCACCTGGTAAGATGAGTGAGGGGTGTATATAAAACAGAGAGCCTGGCATATAGTAGGTGCTTAAACAATAATACTCAAGATTGTTATCATATCTGGTCATTCCTAGGTCTGATCAGGTCATACCAGGTCATACCTAGGTCATTCCTAGGTATTTATTCTCTAGGCAGTAGGAAGGCAAAACAAAAGTGTTGTGGAAAAAACAAGAAAAGTCTCAAACCTTGTTCCCTGCAGTTGCCACGAAAGACTCACATGAATAAAGGAGTAGAAAACCACCAAGTTAGGATCCTCTCTGTCTTTTCAAAACTACCCCCTCAGGAAAAATGTTGGGGAACCTGGCTGTCAAAACACACAAGGGATCACAGATGTTTTCCTACAGATGAGCTCTTTTTGGAGCTGGAAGCATTTTGAAAGGACAGAGGGCAGATTTTGTCAGTGTCACTGTGGTTGTTGAGGCAGGAGGGCTCTGGGCTAGGATGGAGTGTTGTTGGGGATTTCAGCACCTGTTTAGACACACACATGTTTAAAGATGGGAAGGTTTCCCCAGCGATGAAGCTCAGGTCTGAACAGGTGGTCTGAGTGGGCAGGAAGCCCCTCTCAGCCTAGGTGAGTTCTGTTGGAAGTGAGGGGTGTCCCTGCCAACCCACTTAGGCTGACTTTCTTGGGCCTCCTAAGAGCTGTCACCATCACAGGCTATTCTGAACACCCAAAAGATCTGTTCTTACAACCTAGGCACCAAGTGGAACCTACCTTTTTCAGGGAAAAACTACAGCTCTCCCTGTGACCTCAGAGAACACGTAGCTCAGGGCTCCTCTGCCCTGGCTAGGCACCAGCATCCTCTGCAGGAGTTAAGACACTCAGCTGCCCAGGCCACATCTGCGCACTTAAACTAGAATTTCTAGGGTGGACCCAGGGTCCTTGGAGCTTGTTACCATCTCCCAGGTGATTCCAATGAGCAGTTGAGGTTGAAAGTCACCTAGTTCCACCCCAACCCATTACACTTAGTCCTAGAGGGAAAGTGACTCTTTCAAGGTCCTTTGGCTCTGGGACATCAGAGTTCACGTTAGTGGAACCTGTCCCACGTGCTCAGCTCTGCTCTAAGCTCTTGACGTGTGCCCTCATTCAGTCCTTGCAGCTACTCTGTGAGGCTGGGGCTGTCACCAGGAGACAAGGACACTGAGCCCCAAGGTGGGGAGGGACTCATCAGAGGTCGCAGAGCCAGAATGGGGCAGAACTGGGGTGGGGGCCCAGGCTGGGGGCTCAACCACTGTGAACTGAGCTCAGGAACACCCTAACCCACCCTATCCAGGGCTTCCTAGACCCTCCCCAGTCATCACAGACCCTTGAAATGGTGTGATTGCCACCATTCACAGACGCGTAAACTGAGGAGCAGGGGGAACTGAGAAGTGTCCAAGACCACAGAGCCTGAGAGGCCAGCACCATCCCTTCCTGAGGGGCTGTCCTGTCACCAGGACATTGTACTCCTGGAACATCCGCAAAGGCTGTGAGAGGATCTTTCTATAGGTGAGGAAACGGGAGCCCAGCACAGGGAATTAGGTCTCAGCCTGGAAGTAACACGTTTAGTTAGGAGTCCCTATTCTGTGCTGGTGATTTGGACAGAGCTCCTCAAATCCTTCCAACTCTCCTGAAAGACATGATGACCACCATCGTGCAGATGAGGAAACTGAGGCTGAGAGAAATGAAGGGTCTGTCTCCTCTCACCCCGTGACTGTGTCCTGGTATTTCCTGTCAAGTCCAAGCTTTCAGGTCCATCAGCAGAGCAAGTGCCCACCTTCAGGAGCCCCCACACTGACCACCACCCCGCCTTTCCCCTCAGATTCTTGAATTCAAGTGACTACAGGGAGGAGGAGCCTCTAAGGGCCCAGCCCTGGGGACCCTGGAACAACAAGGGAAGACATGGGCTCCCGACACTTGAGTCTAGAACAGGAACTCCTGCTCACATGGGGCCCCACCATCCTCTAGGGAACACCTCCCCCTCCTCATCCTCAGTCCACAGAACCTGGTGCTGCTGGGGTCGCAGTGGCCCCTCTGGGCTCTGTCCACACCACCCTTCCCGGACCTGCTCCACAGGGGCCTGGTGAAGGGGCAACATCACAACAACGGGCAGAAATGACTCCTGATGCTTTTAAGTGTGTTTTTTAGGAAAATCATGACATACTGTAGTATCTGTCTGAATTGGTGATAAAGGTAGTCCTGCCTCTCACACAGGACTCTTTTTTTATACTTCATACTGAAGAATAGAACAATACAAGACTTTAAGAGGACAAGGCTGGAATTTTCTCCCCACTTTGACAAGCACAGTGAGGTATGCAGAGAACAGGGCTGTGAGTCAGACTGCTTTGGGTTCAGTCTTGGCTCTCCAACTTGCTCACCATCCATGTTCCCTCCTTGAGCCTTGGTCTCCTCATCTACAAAAGGACAACAGATGAACCCCTCCCTCAGACACTGGTTATAAGGAATAAAAGCCATGAGGAAGATTCTGCATCTGACAGGCTGTCCCCGCCCCTCCCTCTGTTCTCACCCAGGGAATCATCTGGGCAGGCGGCCTGGGGAAGAGGCAGAGCAGCCTCCTGGGAGGCGGCAGATCTGAGTGGTGGGCGGGGGGAGGGCACTTACTGGCTGTGATTTGTGGGCAAGGAGACTATCATCTGGGAAATTAAGTAGTATCTGCAAAATCAGGAAAAAGCCACCTTCCTTTTCTATGTCCAGGGGTTGTAGGGAGATTTAATTGTTACCACATCTAAGAGAGAAATTTGGGGCAATTTCTACCCAAATTTAAATCCACATACTGCCTGAACTAGCAACGCCACTTACAGTGCGCGTCTCCCATTAGAGTAGAGTGATGTATAGATAAGGTTATCCACTGTAGTTGTGTTTTAATGGCCTAAGTTTGGGAACAACTTGTTTATTTGTTAACAAAGACTGGTAGATGCTGTCTCCATAAGCTAAGTGCTTTGCGGCTGTTGAAATACTGGGCAGCTCCAGGTGATGATGTGGAATGAGGGATTTATGGTTAAAACAAAAGTAGGGAGAGGTTCCCAATCACCTTGGGTCTCAGGGCCTGTATGTAAGGGGCATTATGAACCTTTGGGAAACCTATGAAAAGGCTCCCTGTTCAATGGTTCAAATTAAGGGACTTTCATTTTGCTCCTTCCTTATACCAGGCTCTTATACCTTATACCTTATACCAGGCTCTTCCATGAAACCAGTTTCAATGTTGCTGCAGGAAGGGGACTGGCCTGGAATCGGACTGGGTTCTGGAAGGATCCCCTCACTGACCATGTGACTGTGGTCTGGGTCCCTGTCACCTCTTGACCTCAGGCCCCTATGTGTACATGGGGGTTTGGAGGATGGTGTCTAAAGGTTCTTCCTGTGCTGACAGTCCAGGATTCAGGAGTTAGAAAGAGGATCCTGGACCTCTGGCAGAAAACCCTAAATTAGCACCTTTGCTACCTCAATGGGGCTGCCCCTAAGTCACCCACATGGGGACATTTTCTGAGATGACCCAGCTCTGCTGGAGCCTTCAGTGAAGGGTTTTCTCAACAGATCCCCAGGAAACACCCAACCTCTGGGCATCTCCTCCAAGCAGGGCCATCAGAGTAAACATTGAATGTCTGCCCTAAAAATTTCTCCTCAGTGTGTAGTTTCTGAAGAAGGTATAACACATCTCCCCTCCCTGCCCTGGACGGATTTCCCCTCTTTGGGAGGAAGCGGACATAAGCTTCACGCAAGAGGAACCCTTGCCTGCTTTGTTCACTGCTGCTTCCACAGCATCCAGGGCAGGGCCTGGCACACAGGAGGTGCTCAGTAAGTGCTGAGCAAATGGAACACTCAGCCACATTGAAGGGAGTACTCTCTGGAGGCAGGTGGTAGGATCTGACCTGCGACAGGGAAAGTCACTCAGAGTTTCAGTTCCCTCATCCCTGGAACCAAAGAGCTGGATGGGATGGAAAAGACAACAGACGAGGAGTAAGGAGTAAGCAGCATGACCCCCACAGACCTCAACTTCCCTGACCTGCAGAAGGGAGTGAAATCAGAACATGTCCAGATCCTGAGAAAGCACACGGTGCTGCATCTGACTGCTTTTTTTATTTTCCTTTTTTTGCTCACAGAGTGAAGGGCATTCCTGTTGACATGTTATCACAGACCAGCGGACAAAGGAGACCCAGGCCATACTCACCGCTCACCGTGAGATGAGTGCCTGGTCCAGACTTAAACTCCACGTCGCCCTGTTCTCCTTTCCGGAACTTCACACAGTAGTAGACACCAGTGTCTGCTGGGGTGATGTTACTGATGCGGATGGAAAAGTCCATGTTGTCTCTCTTTGTGTTATCTGCAACACTTGTCACTCTTGGGGAGACACCTCCTTTATGACTGTAGATTAACTCCCGACCTGGCCCAGTTCCCCTGAACCACTTGATGGGCCCCACGGGGCTCAGGGAGGTCACGGCGCAGTGCAGAGTGGCCGTCTCTCCTGCTGCAACTGACACTGACCTCTCAAGCTGAATCACCTGCAGCTCCCCCTCACCTGCCGCTCCTGAGGAAGACACAAAGCAGTTATTTATTCATCCTCATGTGATCCTGTAGGTTTTCTCAAGTGTTTATCAACAACAGCTTTCAGTGACTGAGCATATACCATGAGCTGGCCTTGAACTCAGTTCACTGTACATATATCACATGTGACCCTCACAACGAACCTGTAACTTGAGGCCCTATTACAAAGGAGGAAACTGAAGCACAGAGGCTAAAAATGTGGCAGATAGTAAGCTTGAGTACCAGAGCCATCTATGGAAGTCATGTCTGAACTGGGCTCTGAATTCAAGTCTGAATTTACCAGGAATAAAGAAAGGGGCACAAGTGTCCTGAGAGAAGGACCTGCCTGGGCAAAGGTTCAGAAGTGGGTGGCAGCACGGTGTGTGTGAGGGGCTCTATTCTGTTTCAGGTCTGGCTCAGCAAGCAGGCCCTGGGCAGAGAGACTCTACTCGGCAGTCGGGTCCCATGTAGGCCATGGACTAGTGAAGTGCTTGGGTACAAGGACTTGGGTGTGAGTCCTGGCTCAGTCCTGCTGAGTGACTCTGGCCATCATCCAGGCAACCATGAAGACCCTACAGGGGGGCCTGCGAGTGTGCTGGATGCTGCCAGGCACTGTGTGGAGTGAGTTACTGCCCTCCAGGCCTTGGTCTCGTCTGTCAGTTACTATGGCCCTGTCTCCATGGATCTCTGGTAGGAACAAACAATATGCCTAGGCCAGAACAGGGTCAGAAAGAAGGGTCTAGTGTCTGGAGCCAACTGAACTGGTTTGAGACCTGGCTCACTTTTTATTCACCCATGACCTGAGCTTATCCATTGTTTCAGTCTCAGTTACATTATCCACAGGAAGGGTAGAACACCCACAGTGTTCTGTGTGTTCTGGAAAGAGAGTGAGATGACACACAGAAGCCCCTGAGCACCAAGCTGGCCACAGTGACTAAATGAACTTCACTCCCATTGGCCCTCACTGACGCCCCTGCAGGCCAGGCCCAGGCTGGATGCTGGACACACAGGGGCTGGATCCAGGTCAGGCTCAAGGGCTCCTGGGGTGGATAGGTGGAAGGAGTCCAGGAGGTCAGTGCTGCAGGGGGCCTTGAGCCCCAGATTGAAGAGGACTGGGGAACATGATCAGGGATTCCCCGTAGAGGAGGTTGGGGGAAGGGGGACACAGAAGGAAGACGGACAGGCCAGGTAAAGATGCTGTAGGAGGTGCTGTGGCTGCTAAGAGTGAGGTGCAGCTGGGGCCCTGATTCTAAACAAGGTGGGAATGGGGAGAATGGACAGATCATGAAGACCCTGGAGAAAGACACAAACACATACACACAGATCGGCAGAGGGAGGAGCAGACAGAGACGGAGTGAGAGACAGAAACGCAGGGAGAAAAAAGAGAAAAGACAGAGACACATACTGATGTCAAACTGGCAGATGTGCAGATGGGCCAAATGGCCTCTGCCTGGTTGCTCCACTGACCCGATGTGACCCTGTCCTGTCCTGACCTAGGCCACCTTGCTTTGTATATCAGACAGGGTTGTAGCTGATGCCCTAAGCAGGCCCTCAGCTCCGGTTGAGCAGGAAGAGTGACCTCGTGAATCTGTCCGGCCACAGACTCCTGTTTGCCTTCACTGCGGGCAAGCCTGGACCACAGGACAGGCTTCTCATCCCTCTGCCCATGGTCCCAGCTCTGACTTCCATGCCAGGGATTACCCAGCTCTCATGGCTGGTGGTCAGAGATGCAGAGTGGCAGCCTGAGGCCAGCCCAACCCTCATGGTGCAGGGCAGAAACCAGAATCTGCAGAGGGCAGGGGCTTGGGGTGAAGCAGGTGGCCAGGTGTGTGGGAGACACAGGGAGGAGGCCCATGGAGACAAGCAGGCACCCTGAGACATTCCAGGCCTCATTAGCAGCCGCCAACAGCATCCATCTAGGAGTGTTCCCAACGCGTCCACATCCACACCAGAGACAACACTAGAAATGCAGCATGGAGTACGCACAGGTGCTGTGGCCAGCAGGCCTGGCTGAGAGTGCAGTCCCCACCCAGCCAGCTCAGCACCTGCCCTGTGGGACTCCATCCCCCACTCCTGACACCCACCCCCCCTGGGACAGCCATGAGGAAATGGTTGGATATAAGTGCCTGCAGCACATGTGCTGATTAAACTTTAGTCTCTGTTCCCATCATTATCAAAGGTACATTATACTTGACTTTCTCTGGATTGACATTTCTCCCTGAGCAGGAAACCGGATCCACAAGGAAGTGTTTCTGACCCCCTGCCTAGGACACTGCCTGGCACACGCTGGGCCCTTGATAAACACACACTGAATGAACACAAAAATGAAGGAAGGAGGGATTTCACTTGCTCTTGGGCAAATCCTCTGAGTCTCTTGCCTCATCTGTTAAAGGGTCTGCTAAAGGCAGGTCGGGAAGACACCGAGCCTGGACCCTGGTACTGGGCCTGGACCATAGATGCACGTAATCGGTGGTGGTTATTATTATCCTCATCAATACCACTGCACGGGGCTGTGAGTCAGCAGCTGGCGAGGGACCATGAGCAGGACACGGGGTGCGGAGCCAGAAGCAGGGCTGGGGCAGGGTTATTCTTGTGCTGCACCCGGAGGCCTGCAGTCACACCCAGAGAGGCGACAATAAAATCTGGCATTGTGGAGGGCTGTCCCCCCCACTTTTTTTTTTTTAGCTCTTCTCAAGCTCTCTCCACCAACTGCAGCCAGATTTAGGAGGTTTAATTAATTAGCCAGTGTTTATAAAGCGTTTGAAGAATTTTAAAAGTGCGACGTAAGTGCCAAATATTATTTTAATCTCTGTGTGTTTTTTCTCAGCAGAGTCTTTCCCTCATTTGCTTGCTTTTCTTTTTCTCTGCAGGTCCTGTTCTGGGAACTGGGCTTCTTAAAAACCACTCCTGCGGTTCTGGGCCTGGGGTCATCACGCTGGCATCACTGACAAACCCATTTCCCACTCTCTCCTGCCCTCCTGGCAATGGTTCAGCAGCCTACACCATCTCAGGGAGAAGAGGGCGGCTGGGCAGCCATCCTCCCACGGTGCTAGTGGGACTGGAGGGTGGGCCACCTTTCAGGAAAACAGCACGGCGGGAGGTGCCCAGGTGTGGTGGCTGTTCCCCAGCCTTTGCTGGGCTGCTCCACAAGGATGTGACCCCAAATATGGAGTGGGGTCCCCATGGAACAATCTTGTGAAAGTTGGGAAAAAACTCAAGTGCTCAGTGACAGGGATGGTTAAGGGAACTGTGGCCTATTCTCTAGATGGAATTACAAGCAGCCATCACAAAACAGTAACTGTGAAACTGGTAACCTGGACATTTTTGCAAGGTATAATTTTAAATGATATTGTGGTTACCAAATAAAACCTGTCCATTGCAAAGCATTTAAAGAAAGCAAAAGTATAAAAACAAAATAGTAATCTCACAGAATACCATCAAAGATAACTGCATTTTGACATTGGTAAAAAATGAGTGAATAAAAACAATGTAAAATCATACTCATATTACTAAGGATATTTGCAAATATTTTGCACCATTCATTCAGGTGTTCTTATAAAAAAATAAAAAATTGCAAATATTGTAATTTCCAAGTAAAGGAGACTATTGATCCCAAGATGATGAACTTATGATGACCACACCTACATATAAGGATTATAATTATGGACACAGAAAAGAAAATGAATACAGTATTGTAAAGCAAAACAAACTAAAAAAATAAAAATTAATTAAAAAAAAAAGAAATAGATGACAAGATCAGAGTCAGTTACTAAGTGACTTTTTCATGTGATCTTAAACTTCTAATTTTGAAAAAGATGTATATCTGATTTAAAGACTAACATGACTAATTGTGAGTAGCAGACTTCCAAGGGATTCCACTTCTATGTTTTCTGTTTGTGTTACTTGTACAATAGGGAAGCAGGAAAACTGCTTTCAGTATGATCATGACTTTGTAAAATAAACTAAAACTATATATAAACAAACAACTGCGAGGTACTACACAAGGCTATAAAACGCAACTCTCTTTGGATCATGAATCTAATGGGCTTTTTCTTTTTTATTCCTTCTATTTTGAGTATTTTCAGATTTTTTAAATGGATAGCTATTAAAGAATATTTACATGTCAATGTATGGTAAAACCAATACAATATTGTAAAGTAATTAGCCTCCAATTCCAATTAAAATAAATTAATTTATATTAAAAAAAATTTTTTTAAGAATACTTATAGTATCCCACCTGTAATAAGAAAAACCTATACATGTAATAAACATTGACATTCTAGGAATCAGCAAACTAAAATGGACTGGAATGGGTGAATTTGACTCAGATGACCATTATATCTACTACTGCGGGCAGGAATCCTTTAGAGGAAATGGAGAAGCCATGATGGTCAACAAAGGAGTCCGAAATGCAGTACTTGGATGCAGTCTCAAAAACGACAGAATGATCTCTGTTTGTTTCCAAGGCAAACCACTCAATATCACAGTAATCCAAGCCTATGCCCCAACCAGTAACGCTGAAGCTGAAGTTGAACGGTTCTATGAAGACCTACAAGACCTTTTAGAACTAACACTCAAAAATGATGTCCTTTTCATTATAAGGGACTGGAATGCAAAAGTAGGAAGTCAAGAAACACCTGAAGTAACAGGCAAATTTGGCCTTGGAATGCAGAATGAAGCAGGGCAAAGGCTAATAGAGTTTTGCCAAGAGAATGAACTGGTCATAGGAAACACCCTCTTCCAACAACACAAGAGAAGACTCTACACATGGACATCACCAGATGGTCAACACCGAAATCAGATTGATTATATTCTTTGCAGCCAAAGATGGAGAAGCTCTATACAGTCAGCAAAAACAAGACCAGGAGCTGACTGTGCCTCAGATCATGAGCTCCTTATTGCCAAATTCAGACTTCAAATGAAGAAAGTAGGGAAAACCACTAGACCATTCAGGTATGACCTAAATCAAATCCCTTATGATTATACAGTGGAAGTGAGAAATAGATTTAAGGGCCTAGATCTGATAGATAGAGTGCCTGATGAACTATGGACTGAGGTTCGTGACATTGTACAGGAGACAGGGATCAAGACCATCCCCATGGAAAAGAAATGCAAAATTTTCTGCTTTATTGACTATGCCAAAGCCTCTGACTGTGTGGATCACAATACACTGTGGAAAATTCTGAAAGAGATGGGAATACCAGACCACCTGACCTGCCTCTTGAGAAACCTATATGCAGGTCAGGAAGCAACAGTTAGAACTGGACATGGAACAACTGGACATGGTTCCAAATAGGAAAAGGAGTACGTCAAGGCTGTATATTGTCACCCTGCTTATTTAACTTATATGCAGAGTACATCATGAGAAATGCTGGGCTGGAGGAAGCACAAGCTAGAATCAAGATTGCCGGGAGAAATATCAATAACCTCAGATATGCAGATGACACTACCCTTATGGCAGAAAGTGAAGAGGAACTAAAAAGCCTCTTGATGAAAGTGAAAGAGGAGAGTGAAAAAGTTGGCTTAGAGCTCAACATTCAGAAAACTAAGATCATGGCATCTGGTCCCATCACTTCATGGGAATTAGATGGGGAAACAGTGGAAACAGTGTCAGACTTTATTTTTTTGGGCTCCAAAATCACTGCAGATGGTGATTGCAGCCACGAAATTATAAGACATTTACCCCTTGGAAGGAAAGCTATGACCAACCTAGATAGCATACTCAAAAGCAGAGACATTACTTTGCCAACAAAGGTCCGTCTAGTCAAGGCTATGGTTTTTCCAGTAATCATGTATGGATGTGAGAGTTGGACTGTGAAGAAAATTGAGTGCCGAAGAATTGATGCTTTTGAACTGTGGTGTTGGAGAAGACTCTTGGGAGTCCCATGGATTGCAAGGAGATCTAACCAGTCTACTCTAAAGGAGATCAACCCTGGATTTCTTAGGAAGGAATGATGCTAAAGCTGAAACTCCAGTACTTTGGCCACCTCACGCCAAGAGTTGACTCATTGGAAAAGACTCTGATGCTGGGAGGGATCAGGGGCAGGAGGAAAAGGGGACGACAGAGGATGAGATGGCTGGATGGCATCATGGACTCAATGGACGTGAGTCTGAGTGAACTCTGGGAGTTGGTGATGGACAGGGAGGCCTGGCGTGCTGCAAATCATGGGGTCGCAGAGAGTCGGACAAGACTGAGCGACTGAACTGAACTGATCTGATACACGTAATATGTATGTTGCTGCTGCTGCTGCTGCTAAGTCATTTCAGTTGTGTCCGACTCTGTGCGACCCCATAGACTGCAGCCCACCAGGCTCCCCTGTCCCTGGGATTCTCCAGGCAAGAACACTGGAGTGGGTTGCCATTTCCTTCTCCAATGCCTGAAAGTGAAAACTGAAAGTGAAGTCGCTGAATCGTGTCTGACCCTCAGAGACCCCTTGGACTGCAGCCTACCAGGGTCCTCCACCCACAGGATTTTCCAGGCAAGAGTACTGGAGTGGGGTGCCAATGCCTTCTCCAAATATGTATGTTACATGGGTAGGAATATTTATTATTTGAATGAACCTTCCTAATAATTGTCTATTTTGTTTGCTGCTTTTTCCATAGCTCCCAGTATACTGCTTGGCATAGCGTAGATGCTCAATAAATATCTGCAGACTCGCTGATCAAAGCATCTTGAGAAAAGGCCTAGAGTGCTAACCATCATGACACTGAGGTGAGTTATGACTGGGAAACGGGAGGAGTGGTGAGTGGGCACCAGGATGGGTGTGTTTTCTATTTTATAGTAAATAATATATTGAAGTCTTCCTCTCTCTCTCTCTTTTTTTTTTTTTTTTTGCAGTGAACAAACTTGTTGCTTTTGGAAAAATACTAAGTAATAAAAGAAAACATGTAAGTTATCTACTGGAGGAAGTCATCACAGTGGGTGGAACTGCCCCGTGTATTTGTTGTAAGAGGAACTCGTGTCCGCAGGGACACCGAGCAGGGAGCTCATAGGACAGGGGTGGAGAGTGATGAATGACGAGAATCTACTGTGCTTCAGGCCCTCAGCTCAGGGCTGTGCAATGGCTGTCCTGGCCTCATGGAGCTCCCACACAAGCAGATAAGATAGACTTTAAAGAAATAACTCCAAAGCTGACATTTGCAATGAGCCCCAACCCTTTAGACAAGGGACTCCTGCTGGGATCTTTGACCCTATCTCCTGTCCCCTCCCCATAACTTGCTCCAACCCCCCTGGTCTTCCATGAATAGACCAAGGAGGGTGTAAGAGACGAAATAAGATGGGGACTGAGAACTGACCACTGAACTTGGAAAAATATCTTTGATTTTTTTTTTTACACAACATTCATGTGTAGTTTTTGAGATTAAGAAAAAGATAAAAACAATTTAATCAGAAGTGAAGAAACAAGCATGGATGCTTTTCTAATGGAAAAAAACAAATCAACTTAGAATTGAAACTTGCTGGGAGGGAAACAGGGCCACTATGATCTCTGGGTGTGATTCCTCCTGCCTCATCAGGAAGCAGAGGCAAAGCTGCAACACGTTTCCCAAGAGCTGGCCTTTCCTGAGGGGTGTCACTGCCCCTTGCGTGGGAGCCCGGGCCTGGACAGCGGGTCTCCAGAGCAGGGGCTTTAGTGACAGGCTGGAGGCCACCCCTCAGATTTCCACAAACCCAAGGAGCCTGGGGCCTGGGAGGCTATGGTGGGAGTTCTGGCAGCACCTGGGGCTCAGTATCCCAAGAAAACATCCACCCTGGCCCCACCTGGTTTAGCATCCCCCTTCCTGGCTTTGATTGTTACTGGCCATCCTTGGGGGTGGGGAGTGCTGGTTTACCACCCCCTCAACACAGCAGCACCTCATTAGGCAGTGCCTTAGGCATCTTCTGGGTTACGAGTTGATGTCTGTATATGAGTGTGCAGTGAGGAGGGTGCATGGGAGTATACACACAGGAGAGAAAGAGAAATGTGCACATGCATGCATGGGGTGCCAAGCACAGGTATTCACACATGTGTGCATAGGTGGGTGCAGGGGTGCATACACACATAAGCTTGTGTACAAGATGCTCACATGTGCAGGAACATGCTCTGGTGCAGCTCAGGGGGGTGTGTCAGAAGGGGACCAGGGACCAGGGCCAGGCAGGGGCATATCTGAATGTGGGTGTGAACCTGTTGGTGTGAGTCTGTGCCCAAAGTGTGAACAGATAGACGTCTGGGGGGGGTGTGAGCATGTGGGTACATACCAATGTGGGTGCACGCAGGGGAGGAGAGAAGTGGGATGTGTGCACAAGTGTGTGTGTATGTGTGCAGGGAGGGCACGTGTGCAATGGGAATGGTGTACATGAGTGTGAATGTGAGGGTGTATGCTGACGTAAATGCTGGGGAGAAGGGGCCACAGTGTGTGTGGGGACCACTGTCAGGTACACTGTGTGTGTGAGTGCCAGCTGTGAACATGCCTGGCACACACAGGATAGTGAAAGAGGAAGGAGGGCGGGGGAGATGCCCCCTCAAGTCTGGCTCCTGGTGGGCAAGGCCCTGTCTGGCCCTTGGCACAGGGTCCTGCCCTTGACAGGAGGCTCAAACTGAGCACCTACTTACTAGGCAGTAGCTGCAGGGCACAGTGGTGAAGAGGCCAGCCTGGAATTGCCCTGCTGGAGCTCATGACCCTGGGTGGGGCAGGCGGCTTCCAGGATGCATTCAGGAGGGGGTTGCACGGGTGATGACTGTGTAGACTCTTTAGTTCCCAATGGGAAGCCTAGGGCTCTGATCCAAGAGTACCAGCTGCAGCTAGGCACTGACTTTCCTCTGGAGTCAGGCTGATTCACTTACACCCTTTCAAGCCTCACTCTGCAGCCAGGTCATGTCCTGGATGCCATAGGACACAGAGCCAAGTCAGATGGGTTCTCACTCTTGTTGGGCAGAGTCTTTAACACAGTCAATAATCATGTGCAGGGTGATCAGTAAGAAGAGGCTTGGGGACAGGGTGTTGGAAGAGATCTGAGAAGACTTCTGGAGGTGGGGGTCCCTGAGCTGGGTCTTGAAAGCTGACAAAGGCTAGGGAGAAGGAAAGGCATTCAAGAAGGGAGAACCATGTGAGCTTGGGTGGAGAGGAGAGAAAAGGGTTTGGCACAATTAAGGGACCAGGGCAGAGTCCTTGGGACATACTCAATAGCTGTGAGCATGCTGGGAAAGGGTTAGCCCAGGACTGAGCTACCTAGGACCCTAAAGGATGGCTTCAGTTGCCATCTAAAGAGCAGGCCATCATTGGGAGCAGCCTACTGGTACCTGTTGGGTGGAGATGCCCCAGATGCTGCGGTGGAAACTAGCACCTGCCTTGGGACTAGTACAAATGAGGATACACATGACCTTGTGAGTAATATGGGAGCGGGCCCACTGGGGTCAGGGTACTCTCTCCTCCATCGCCACTCCAGGCGACTCAGAGAACTGGACACGGTCCATATGCAGGTAAAGAGCAGACCCTGGTATCCCCCTCCACGTAGCAGGTAAACTCTTAAGGTGCCAAGACAGTCTGAAGCTTGGGCGCTGGGGCCAGAAGAAGCATATATCAGCCCTAGCAGGGTGACTTAGCAGAGTCACTTTTCTCAAAGCTTCCACTTTCTCACCTGTAAACAAGGGGGTACCACTGTCTCTCTCTCCTCATGGCCAGACGTTCAGTGGTTGGAAGAGCTGGCCTGAGATCTGTGCGTTTCCCCAACTCCCATCTTTCTCCTGACCCACAGCCAGCTATTAGCAGAGCAGCGGGCTCACTTTCCAAGATCTGGCCAGACTCTGACCTCTTCTTACCACCTCTATTGTGCCACGATCCTTCACCTAGATCCTTATCTCAGCTTCCAAATCAGCCTCCCTGCTCCACCTCACCTCTCTGTGATGTACGCTCCCTGCAGCGAGAGGAGCCCATAAAACCTAAAACATGATCATTCCTTTATGCAAAACCCTGTAGCCTTCATTGTTCTCACAGTGAGACTTAGGATCCTTCCTGCAGCCTTGCTTGCAACCGTGCTGGATTCCTGCTCACCTCAGGGCCTTTGCACTTGCCACTCTCTCTGCCTGGCACTCTCATCCAGATATCTGCATGCTGGATCCCTCACCTTCTTCAGGCCTGAGAAGCTTCCTTGGCACTGTGTATAAAGCACTACCCGCCTCAATGTCCCTTGCTCTGCTTTATTTCTCTACAATACATATCACCCACCACCCAACATATTACAAGCATTTGTCAATTTCATCAGCATCTAAATCCCCACCGAGACTTATAAATCCTTTGAGAAGGACTCAGTTTTGTTCCCTGCAGTGTCCTCCAGGTTTATGTCGGTGACTGGTATTTGCTGAATGTATGTTCTAGTTTAGATTCTAATTCTGCCATGCATGAGACCCCAGAAAGTGTCTTGGCCCCCTTGGAACTCTGGTTTCTCATCTATAGAATGAGGATGATGATGCTGATAATAATGACAATAACACCAGGGCTCTTCTAGGATAAATCAGGCTAACGTGTGTGAGGAGCTCAGTGCGCGGGGCGTTACCACGGCAGTGGATATTTAAGGATGAAGAGGAAGACAGACAATTGCAGCCGTAAGCCTAAGAAGCTAAAGATTCTCTCTGAGGCCGAACCAGCTCTGCCTCAATGTCTACACAAGATCACTTGGAACAGAACCTGTGCACAGGCTGTGTGCACTGTTGGCAGGAGGCCGGGAGGGCCAGAGGCCCTGGTGAGTGTTTGCTGGGTTTAGACGGGACCTGGATGTAATGAAGAAATGCTCATGGCGTAGCTCTGTTTTCAAAGCAGCAGGGAAAGAACTACCACTCGGTGTGTGCTATAAGCACCCTCTGCATTCTCCAGGCCTGGTGGGGCCAGGCGAGGCTGGGAGAGCAGGCAGGGGCAGTAACACCAACCATACACTTTCTTGACAGCCTAAGGACCTCTCCCCTACTTCCCCATTTTGCAGAAGGAGAAACTGAGGCCCAGGATGAAGCCTGGAGAGGCTGAGAACCCTGGTGTGTCCTTTCAACCCCAAACCTCCAGGCCCAGCTATTCCTCAGGACAAGCCCTGGTGCTTCCCAGCCATGCTCTCATGGGCACAACACACTGATCACACATAACAGGAAGCCCTCATTTATTTAACCGTCACGACCTAGTGATGCAACTGCTGTTATCACGAGCCCCTTCCTCCAGGTGAGGAAGCTGAGACCTGACAAGGCAGGAAGGGGCAGAAGCAGAACTCAAACACAAACGTCAGACACATGCAATCTCTTCCCTCTGTGACCGGGTACTGTCCAGCTCAGGCTTCTGGATTCTCAGGCTGCCAAGAACACACACACAGTTTCCCAGTTGAGATAAAGGCCCCCTTAAAGCGACACACATTTATTAAATGACATTTGCCAAGGTTTCAGCACATTCTGCGGCCGACAGCAGACAGTCTCCGGACAAGATTTTTTCCCAAGTTGACACTATTCACAGATGCCTTTTATAGTGCTTTTTGCAGTTCACAAGACTTCCCTGGTGGCTCAGAGGTTAAAGCGTCTGCCTCCAATGTGGGAGACCTGGGTTCGATCCCTGGGTCGGGAAGATCCCCTGGAGAAGGAAATGGCAATCCACTCCAGTATTCTTGCCTGGAGAATCCCATGAACGGAGAAGCCTAGTAGGTTACAGTCCATGGGGTCGCAAAGAGTCGGACACGACTGAGCAACTTCACCTTCACCTTCACCTTGCAGTTCACAGAAGCACTTGCCACAGCTCTTCATTCCCTTAACCCTCAAAGGTCTCTGTGCAAGAGGAAAGACTGGTAGCATTTCCATTTTACAGATGAAGAAACCAAGGCTCAGAGCAGAGAAAAGACACCATCTCCGGAGCACACAGCCAAGAAGCGGCACATTCACCTGGATTCACTCAGGAATGTGTTCTAAAGCGGATGCCTGTCCATTGCCTCCTCTGCTAGATAGAAGGTCTGGGGTACCATCACGATGGAGGGTGAGAGAGGCATCCCGGCTGGAGCATCTGAGCTGGAAGGGGCCAGCAGGAGAGCAGCCCAGCTGAGCCTCTGCTTCACAGAAGAGGAAACTAGCTCAGAGGGACAGCATGGTGGGTTCCAAGTCCTGGTTGCTAAGTGAAAGAGCAGGGCCTCCACCTGCTCTTTGAGCCCCAACCAGAAAATGATGACTGCACAATGAGAGCAGTAACGATGGCTAACAGGCACTGAGCACGGGCACTACCAGGAGCACGCCAGGCCTCACGACCCTCCACAGGGACCCAGCAACACAGGCTGTCCTACCCCCCACCCTCCCCTTCACAGAGGGGAAGACTGAGGCTCGGGGAGGTACAGCCACTTGGTCAAGTCACAAGGCTGCAGAGCAGTCTGCTCCACCCACATCCTTACCCACTGCATCAGATGGGCTGGTGTGATGAAAGACCCTCGGGGGAGGCTGGCACTGAATCAGGCCCTTCAAGCCGAATCCCGGCCGAGAGAGTATAGCATGAACAGCATCGTGTTTCATGGTTTATCTGCTTGTTTACCGTGTAGTTTACACTGGGGCAAGCTGTTCAGTACAGCGAGAATTTAGGGTTTCTGGCCCCTTACCTCCATCCTAGATGGCACTGATACTTTGTGCTTCCTGATTATCTTGAAGTGAAGTGAAAGATGCTCAGTCATGTCTGACTCTTTGCGACTCCATGGACTATATAGTCCATGGAATTCTCTAGGCCAGAATACTGGAGTGGGTAGCCTTTCCCTTCTCCAGGGAATCCTCCTGACCCAGGAATTGAACCGAGGTCTTCTGCATTGCAAATGGATTCTTACCAACTGAGCTATTTCACATGATGGGCAGGGATTTGAAGTCGTGGTCCCCTTACAGAAGCAGAACTGTGTAATGGTTAGGGCACAGGTCTGTTTTCTGACCAGGATTACTGCCTGTGTGACCTCAAGCTTCCAAGCTCCCTTTTAAAAAATGAGGATCTTTCTTCATTCAAACAATATATATCAATCTGCCTACTTTTAGCAGGCCCAGTATAAGGTCCCAGAGGCCCAGCAGTGAATAAGACATAGTCCCTACTCTCAGATAGCTTATATTCTAGTGGCAGAGACAGGGTGAAATAATGAGACAAATATAAAAATGGCTAGGAGTGAAAATACATTTAGCACCACGGAAGAGAATAACAAGCAGAACCAGTTTTAGAATGGGGCAGTTGGGAAAGGCATCTCTGAGGAGGTGAGATGGCAGCTGAAGGCAGCAAAGGCCAGGGAAGGTGCTCTGGTAGGAGAGAAGAGCAAGTGCAAAGGCCCTGAGGCAGGAAAGCAGCCAGCTCACGTGAGGTCCAGAAAGAAGACTGCTGTGGCCGAAGCCCTTGGAGGAAGATAAGTGTGGTATTAGTTGGGGCTGGAGAGATGGATGTTTCCAGAAAATGCCATGTCTCAGGGATCATAGTAAGGAGTTTGATTTTATTTGAAGGGAATCACTGAAAAGTTCAGAGAAAGCCCAAGAGGATTTGATTCACTCCAGGTGCTATGGGTAGAGACTGACGTGGGTAAGAGGGGAAACAAGACAGCAGTGATGAGGATCCCGCAGCGTTTAGGGGCCTGAGTTCAAACCTAGCTCTGTACTTATGAGCTGTATGACCTTAGCCAAGTCACTTCACCTCTTTGAATATCTGTTTCTTCATCTGCCCAAATAACAATAGTTCCCATCTCACAGAGCAGTGGTGAGAATTAAATGAGATGAGGTATAGAGTAATCATCCTATCACCTGACCTCACATGTTCAATGTCAAGTGCTCAGTGAATTAGATCCTACTTGGTCTGGCCCTGACCTCTCCTAACTCCCACACTGCCTATCTCCCTTAAGTCTAGCCTCACTGGCTATTCTTGGAACATAGCTAATCTATCCCAGCCTCAGGACCTTTGCACTTGCTACTCCTTCTGTGTGGCCTGCTGAACCTGATATTCCCTTGGCTGCTCCCTCGGTTTTACCCAGGCCTCTGCTCTTTGGGGAGCTCCCCCACCCCATCCCCACTCAACCTTCTACTCTATTGACCTGCTTTAGCTCTCTTCATGGCGCTTGTCTCCACCTGACAGAACGTTTACTTGGGTCTGTTTTTCCTTTCTCACTAGAATTCAGTTCCATCAGAGCAGGTGTTTTTGTCTGTCTGCTGTAGTATGCCTAGCACCTAGAGCCACCCCTGGCATATAGATGCTCAAAAATATTTGTTGAATGGATATATACAATTAAAATGACCATAATAGGGACAGAGAAGTGATTAAAAGTAAACCGAGGCTTGGATTTAGCTTTTTAACTCTCACTGGCCACGTGACCTTCGGAGGAGCTTTGGGGATCCTCAGTTTCCTTATCTGTAAAAGGAGAGTGAAGGACTTCATACATTTTGGCTCATTATAAGGATTATACAATGGTACATGTTCAAGTATCGATGGATGAAATGATGCCTCATGTCTAGCAGTCTTTACCCATCCTTCCTCCTCCCGCTTTTCCCAGAAAAATGAGGGGCAGGTGAAACTTGAATGGCAGATGAGTGTTGAAGCTGAGGTTCCTCACACCATTCCTCATCTCACAAATGTTTGAAATTTTCTAAAATAAAAAGATAAGGAAGAGGCAGCAGAGAGTCCCAGCTCAGCTAGTGCCCAAGCACACCGTACATGACTTGCTTCCAGCCTGGGCTGCCACTTCTGAAGGATACCGCAGGCTGGCATTGTCACGTACACACTCCGGCCCTCCCGCCTGCAGGCTCATCTCTCACTCCTGGCTCCCGATCTCCCCCTGGGCTGCACACCTGATCTCCCCCAGCTCCTGGCTTAATCTGCAGCCATCTCACACTCTGTGCCCCCAAACGGATGTGCCAGGAAATCTTCCAGACACAAAGAACCAATTCTGTATAACCACCAACTTCCACCTTAGCTGTTTTGCATCTCCCTGGACTGAGGGCCTGGCAGGGAAAATCCACCTTGTGGAGGGCGCTATCAAAAGACCTGTCCCAGGAACACTCAAGTTAACAGGAAAGCGGTTTCAGCTGTGAAAACAGATGCTTCCTTCTTCGGTATGCGATGGAAACACATCTTGGGAAGAGCCACTGTCTCTGCCTCCCAGAAGGAGGAGCGCCAAGAGGGCAGGAGGGCAGCACCCCGAGCCTCACCTCTCTGCCGGGCAGGGTGGAGGGACGCCGAGTGAGTGAACATCATAGGCGCTGTGGTCATCTTGACTCTTAACACTTACTGTGTGGCCTTGCGGAAGTTGCTTTGCCTCTCTGAGCCTAGTTTCCTCACTGGTCAGATGGATTTGATGATAACACATCACCCAGGGTAACTGTACGTATCACTGGGATCTTACGCGCCAAGTGCTGAGCCCAGTAAGGGGCTGGGAATGATGGTTCCCATTATTATCACTTTGGTATTTTCCATGGAATGTGGCATCCTGTCAGATTTCTAGCTTTAGTGATGGAAACTTCCATCCCAGCTCGGTTTTAAAGAGCCTTGGCCTGAATGACAGGGGGCTTGGTGTACCACCAAGCCTTGCCAGGGATCTGCTGCCCGAGCCCAGCCAGCCCTGACCTCTCTCAGGGCTGCAGTTTTCTTGGCCGCACAAAGAGGTGCTGCTCAGGCCTCCTCCGGCTTTCCAGGTCTGGGAATCCACAATTCCAGCCCTGTGGATAGAGACAGAGACACCTAGAGGCAGGCTGTGCCCACGGCGGGTGCTGAGTCCCAGGAACTATTCAGCCACACCAGCCAGTCTCTGCTCAACTTGTCTTCCCTGACTGCACAAAAGCCACAGGGAAAAACGTGATGCTTGTGTTCACTCGCGACAGCTCTTGTTTTCTGAGCGCCTCTGCTCTGGGTGCAAGGACTTTTGCAGGCTGCTTTACCAACATCAGCCCCACTCCCATAGATGAGGAAAACCAAACAGAACAAGACGACGACAACTGAACACAACGTGTGGTAAGCTGGTACTAAGTGCGTACCGCATGCCAGGCACAGCTTCAAGTGTGCGACGTGAGCTAACTTAGTCCCTGAGATACAGCTGTTGATGTCATCTCCATTTTACAGATGAGGAAACTGAACCACTGGGCTTAATAAATTGTCCAAGTAGGCTAGGCTGTGTCTGTGTGGAGAGTGCAGAACCACTATACCCACTAGAGTTAAACATGCACTATATGTGATTTTAAAAAACAAGGGAAAAGTAACAAGTAGCCTCAGATAAATCCTGGGGTGAAGGTTCAGAGGAGAAAGAGATCCATGGAACAAGAGGCAGCACAAAGGCAAGGCTGAGTAGGTTTGGACATGTAATGATAGGGACATATAGGAAACGGCATCTCGGGTGGCAGGAACAGCATAAGCAAAGGCACAGAGATGAGAAGGTTCAGCTGAGGTTGTGGATTTGTACAAAGGCATTAAACAAACTTTGGTAAAGTATGCCTGCAATGCGGAAGTCCTGGGTTTGATCGCTGGGTTGGGAAGATCCCCTGGAGAAGGGAATGGCAACCCACTCCAGTATTCTTGCCTGGAGAATACCATGGACAGAGAGGAGGCTGGTGAGCTATTATCCACAGGGTCACAAAGAATCGAACACGACTAAACAACCAGCACAGACACACATTTACCAAACTGGGTTAGTTCAGTTCAGTTCAGTTCAGTCGCTCAGTCGTGTCCAACTCTTTGTGACCCCATGAATCACAGCACGCCAGGCCTCCCTGTCCATCACCAACTCCCGGAGTTCACTCAGACTCACGTCCATCGAGTCAGTGATGCCATCCAGCCATCTCATCCTCTGTCGTCCCCTTCTCCTCCTGCCCCCAATCCCTCCCAGCATCAGAGTCTTTTCAAATGAGTCAGCTCTTCGCATGAGGTGGCCAAAGTACTGGAGCTTCAGCTTTAGCATCATTCCTTCCAAAGAAATCCCAGGACTGATCTCCTTCAGAATGGACTGGTTGGATCTTCTTGCAGTCCAAGGGACTCTCAAGAGTCTTCTCCAACACCACAGTTCAAAAGCATCAATTCTTCAGCGCTCAGCCTTCTTCACAGTCCAAATCTCACATCCATACATGACCACAGGAAAAACCATAGCCTTGACTAGACGGACCTTATGGCCATTAAACAAACCCAATGCCTCTTATTCGTATGTCTGGGGAACCCTGGAGTGAAAAGGGTCTAGCTGGGGCTTCTACAAGTAGAGGCATCTCAGGGTCTCTCAGGTGCTGATACACTTGAGCTGCCAGGAAATCTCTGGCTGCAGGGTGGAAGTCTGGCCATCTAGCAGCATCTCAACAGGTCAGCTCTTTGGAAAACATGCGGCTTAGAAATAAGGCCTGTCAAGGAGGGAGCCCAGGCCCCACTGTAGATGTTTTTTTTTTTTTTTTTAAGAAAACTTGGACCCACTCAACAGTTTTGAGCAGGAGAGTGACATGATCAGAATTGTGTTGACAGACCAGAAATCTGAACGCATTAAAAAGAGGCGGGGGTGGGGGGGGCACCTTCCATCAGTTCAGGACTACAAATAAGAAAATAATCTGTTGCACGGAGCCATTGGAAGCAGCGAGCGAATGCGTGTGGGATTCATACAACAGTTTTAGACTGCCTTCCTCTCACACACCCCCTCTCCATCTGTCGCAAAGGGCACCAGGAAGATGCAGGGAGGAAGATTCCAGCTCTAGGGGCTCCAGAGCTCAGCAGCCCAGATCAGGGGCTCTGACAGGAGCCACACTGCTCCCATGAGCTGTCATTTAGGAGGGCCAAGGGGCTGCCAGTGTTCCCATCCTCAGGGCACTGTCAGAGAAACAACAGTGGCTCAGTTAAAAACTTCTGCCCCAGAAGGAACCCTTTGACAAACCTCTATCTGAGCTGGATGGGGGACCCTCTCACACCATTGGAAAGTACCCTTAAGTCATCAAACGTCTCCCCTCTAAGGCTACCCAACCATAAGGCCAAGATTCAAAATCCAAGCTGCCTACCACTTACCCCTTGGGCAAGTTACTTCCCTAGTCTGGACTCTATTTTTCTCATCTGCAAAATGGGGATAATAGCCAACTCACGCTTTGCTTTGCTGACTGATAAGATAGTAGATTACTTGGCAGATAAGGCACTACTTAGGATTCAGCCAGGAATACAGGCCACATTCAAGGAATGTTGGTTCTCCTCCCTTCTCTCAACACGTGGATCCCATTAGGACTTCATACATGCTAAGTGATGGCAAGTAAAGGATGAATCACAGCACGAGTTTCCATGGGGTTGGTAAAGGAGTAATTAATGGCAAGAAAGTACCCAGAGAACACCAAGACCTTAAAGGACCTTCCACAGACTCTGGGGCCAAGGCACCCTGCCCGTTTTTTCTTGCGAAAGAGGAAGTGAGTTGAACTTCACCATTTAGGAAAGTACAGAGGAATCACCAGCATGCTACCCTCTTCCGAAGGGTGAGAGGTTCACCAGAGCACTCAGCTGTTCCCCAAAGCCTGACACCCACTTTGGCCTGGCCTTCTCCATATCACAGCAAGGAGTGAATGAAAGTTTATCTAAAGTCTGTCCAGCAGGGGTCCCAGAGGTCCTCAGACCCGGAGGGGCCAAATTAGGAGCCTGCAGCCTTGGTGTCAGGCACCGTTGCTGCCACTGCAGAATCCAGCTTCCCGGGTGCCCCCAGTTCAGGCACCTTGCCCTTCTTGCTGCCTCAGAATCTCCCTTGGTGAAGTTGTTTGAGGAAACACTGGCTCCAAGAACACAGGTTGGTGACTTCACTGGCCTCTTTTGCGAACTTCTCTTTGGCAACATTTGTGCTGAAAGCAATCTTAAACTTCTTCCCTGCTTCCCTTATCCAAGATAATTCACGTGAGTAGCCCCCTCCAAACAGTGATCATGCGAAACCATAGCAGTCATGTGACACCTCCTAGGCCGACAGTTCTGCCGGAGACACTAGTAGTCATTCAATCCAAAGACGTCTTCCCGAGCCTGACATTTGAGTTCCTCACTCAAGCAAATCCATTTTCTTAGAAAATTGGACAACTGCCTCCTTCTACCTTCCTGCTCTTGTGCCCTGCCTCTCTTCTGCTTTGTCATAAAATCCATGCCTGGAGACCTGAGGGAAGGGTCTGAAGCCCCATTCTTCAGCCAAACCAGGTGAATTCCATGCCAGGGCCAAGGGTGACCAGGACCCTTTAGAACCGAGTGAAGGATGCTGAGAATCTTGAGCTCTGGGGGTAACACCCCTTCCCCACCACCCTCAACCAAGAAAGTATTCTTCCCTCCTAAGATTTATTTATTTCAAAGTTAATCTTGGCCCCTCTGCTGCTCCCACTTTTTCAGGCTATTGATGCTGAATGGATTGGAACGGAAGTTTTACAGCCTGATCTTTAGCATTTTATAGATTGTTTTTATAGCAAAATGGGGAGAATTTCCTCACAAGAAGGGTGTTGGTGCTCCCAAGGCAACCTTGGGAAAGGCAGTTGCCCACTTGTTAATCAGCATCACCCTGAATTTCCCAGGGATGGAACCACAGGGTCCTGGTTAGAGAAGGGTCTCAAACAGACATTCAGAAATTAACTTGGGCCCAGTTTCCCTGTTTCAGGGAAATTAAGCACTTGTGAGAAAATCTCGTGCATCCCAGGCCAGGAAGGAGGGCAGGGCAGGGCAGGGCCTCAGACTTTTACTGGGTGTAAATGGTCAGCTCAGGCAGGAAAGAGTAGATCGGAGACACCACTGGCTCATCAGAGAGACATGAAATCTATTAGGGCTTCCTCTTGCCCAGCAAGGGCCCAACTGTAACTGAAATACTGGGGATGGGGGTGGGGATGTGTGGGGGTGCCTGCGTGGGTTCTGGGGGCTCAGTGGAAACAGTGGGGCAGAAAGAAGCTGCTGTCCACCCCCACCTCTCCCTCCACCCACTCTTTGCTAGTTCTCCCTTTCTCACCGCTATCAGATGGTTACCAGTCTCTAGGCAAATGCAGAAGGAGGGGGGAGGTGGGTACTGAGCTCATCTTTACCTCCCTCCCTCAAGAGAGGGAGGTGCAGAGACCCCTCTGCTGACAACACGGCTTCAAGCAGCCAGAAACAAAATCCTATTCCCCCCACCCCCAACAACTCCTTTAACACAGTTTCTCTGTCCTCCATACCCTCCCAGGAGACTCAGGGTGCTGCAAAACCCCTTTAAGAAGCAGGGCTCCTGAATGGTGACCTCACCCTTTGGCGAACACACGGTAGCCTTCAGAGCCCGCCTGCTGGAGACAGCCAGGTGTTTGATGTAGGCCAACAAAAAGAATGCTCAGAGCCACAGGTAACAGCCCCACTGAGCACCTGAGCTGCAGCGAGCTGCCTGGAAACCTGGGGAAGGCGGGAGGAAGGAGGGGGGGCACAGAGCAGCCGGGAGCACGACCATCCACCCAGAGGCTTTGGCAACCACAGGGACAATCCGCTGTGTTTCCACATCTGCAGATCGCAGCCGTTCACCCCACAGTTACCCTGGCCTCCCTTCTTCTCTTTCCCCCATACTAACACTGCTTTACTCTGCGCACCAGAGGGAGAGCTCACTCTTCCCCAATTGTCATAGCCTATTTCTGTTCCATCCTGGCCAGTACAGGAAGGACCTCTGCCCCTATCCCCTTCTCTCAGACCCTGAAGTCAAACATGTGGAAAACATAAGACCTGGGAGAGAGATTCCAGAGGAGCCAGGGTGCCTTGCTCTGAAAGCCACTGACATCCCGCCTCCCCCATCAGATTGGGCAGGGACCAGTGAACCAGCTCTTCTGGGTCTGTTCTGATGCCCAGCGTAGTGGCGCACAGTCAGAGTCCAGAGAGACTGGGTTCCATCCTTGGCTGTGTGACCTTGGGCAAATCGCTGTCCCTCTCTGGGCCTCAGTTTCCTCATCTGTAACCCTGGTTACAGGCACCTCTCCCCCTGTTACTGGTAGACATTAGTCGAGTGGCTCCGAGTGGCCGGCTGAGAGGCCTGGGTCGGCAATTTGGGGACAGCAGCGGTGGACGGTGCGGGTGCTTACCTGTCCAGGCGCTGGACGCGGCGAGCAGCAGGCAGAGCAGCGGCCTGAGGCGGCCGGGGGCCGGGCGGGCTGGCTCCATGGGCCGCGGCTGCGGAGCGAGGAGGGAGAGCGGCCGTGAGTGCGCGCTCGGGCGGGCGCGGGCTGGAGCGGGGAAATGACTAAGGCTCCCCCCTCTCCCCCCACCTCTCCTCCCGGCCGGGCTTCCACCCTCCCTGGAACGGGCGCCTGGAGCGGCTTAGGAGGCGCCGTCAGCGCCGCGGTTTTCGGAGGAACCCCCCTCCCCCG
>SJXQ01004479.1:123827-216973 GCA_006408695.1 Aepyceros melampus
CGCAAAGAGCGCGAGAAACGAAGCCAGGGACAGCCCGAGAGAGCCGGCAGGAGAGGGAAACAGACCCAAGGGAGCCAGGCAGAGAGCCAGAGACACAGAGAGGCGAGAGCTGAGGAGAAAGAGAGAGCGAGCGCGCGCGGAGTGAGCGAGGCGGCGCGCAGATCGAGACAGACAGCGCGGGAGAGGGAGGACCGCGAGGGCAGGGCGAGGGGCAGTGGGCCCGGCCGCCCCCGCCGCTGCCCACCTGCCCCACCCGGGCTCCTCGCGGCGCCGCGCCTCGCTTCCTCCGGCCCGCAGTCTGGGCAGGGGCCCCCGCCCTCCTTCCCTTCCCCTCCTCCAGCCGGCCTCGCGGGAGGCTGCGGGGCTCGGGCCCCGCGGGCACCTCCGCCGAGCGCCCGCCAGCTGCGCGCCCCGGGGAGGGAGGGAGCGAGAGAGGGCGGTGCGCAAGGCCCGGGCACCCCCTCATCCCCTCCCGGGCCCGGGAGGTGGCCCCGGCCGCCGGCGCCCCGCTCGGCTCGGGACTGGACGAGCCCGGGCTCCGACAATGTGCCAGTTCAGACGCCCGCGCGGTGGCCCCGGCCCCGAACCGCCTCCCCCTCGCCCCCTCCCTCGGCCAGCCGGGCTCGGACCTGCGCCGCCCGGCGGACGAGAGCTGCGAGACGGTGGAAGCGTCGCCCGGGCTGCCCCGAGGCCGGGCCCCTCGCTCCACTTTGCGCAAACTTGTTTTTCTAAGGTCAGAGCCGCAGGCCGGCTACATCGTCCTCTTAAGGTGGACTGGGGAAGTTGCGGCCGGCCTCCCCTCACCTCCGGACTCTGGCCGCGGCCAGTCCCGGCTTCCCACCCCGGGAGGCTGGAGGCGGCTCGGGAGCGCGGGGAGTGGAGGAGGGGGAAGTCTGCCTCTCGCCCCTCCTCTGCGGCCCTGTCCCGGGGCCCCAGAGCCAAAGCCCCTCTCGGGGTGGGTGAGGGCCAGAAGGGCCCCTGTCCTTTCAGATCTGGGCCGAGGTGAAGGAAAAAGCTGGAAGTAAGTGAAGGTAGGGGGAAGGGGGCAGGAAGGAGAGAGTGATGGTACAAAAAAGCGTGTGTGTAGGAAGGACTTCAGTACCGCCTGGAAAAGCGGCGCGGGGAGGAGAGGGAGCTGAAGGGGGGCTGTGGCCAGGAAACCGGGGGGAAGAGTCCGGGCCTCTCTGGGGAGGTGGGCTCTCCCCGCCAGATGCCTGTCTGTCAAGGAGGTGCCTCTCTGTCAAGGATGGCTGCTTCAGGGATGGGGAGGGGCCAGGAAGAGGTGCGGGGCCAGGGCAACTTGAAGGCCTGTGCTTCAGGAAGAGGGGAGGGGGTGAGGAAGATGAGGGGATGGGAGCAGAGCGGGAGCCAGAGGCCTGGAGGCAGGGCAGAGCCTGCTGGTGGGAAAAAAGCAGCCGTTTTCCCTCTCTCAATTCCTCTTTCTGTCCCCTTCTTTGAGGGAAAGCTGTGTTCCCAATAGCACTCATCAGGGATGGGGGTAAGAATGCTCTGATCACCAGGCCAAAGAAGGCTCCAGACTGGGGGAGGGAATGGAGCCAAAGACCCTCTAATTGTAAATAAACAATAACCAGTTTGGCTTCAAAAAGCCTTTCGGATGATATGAAGCAAGGTGGGAGAAGGGCCAGTCCTATAAACTGAGGAGAAATTGAAGCCCAGAGAGGGTATGGACTTGCCCAGGGTGACACAGCAAGACCTGGGGTAGAAACAAAGTTTGAATTTCTGAATCCCAGGTTAAAGATCTTTGTATAGTGACACCTTCATCCCTCCCCGACCCTACCCCAGCCTCCCTGTTAAATGCCTGGTCTTGATGTGGTGCTAAGACAAGGAGGCAGGCAGGGTGCTGCCTTGGTTCAAATTCTGCCGGCCACCTCTTGTGAGCTGTGTAGACTTGAGAAAATACCGTATTTTTGTGGCTCCATTTCCTGAGCCAACAGGAGTATCAACCTAAAAAAGCTGGAGTGAGGATGAGATGAGTTGGTATTTGTACAACATTTAAAAACTGCCACATGGCATTTGATAAATAAGTCAAGCATTTGACAGCAGTCCTCAGGAACCTACAGGGTTCTGGGTAGTATTGAAGTGTAAGGGGATTTTCTTTGGGTGCAGGAAATGCAGCAGGGACCCACGCCATATCCCTGTCCATGAAGAATTTACATTCTAGTGGGGAGACAGATAAGTAGACAAGCAGAAATAATTAATGAACAACAGAAGGTCAAGCTTACACAGTGAGAAGGGTGCGCTAATTTGGATAAGGGTAAGTCCTCCTGAGACTGGGAGCTGAATCACAAAACCAAAGGGCAGCAAGGCGAGGATTGGGGGATTTGCTGTTCCAGGAAGAGGGACCCAGCACATATAAAGGCCCGGGGGCTAGCTTGGCTGGAGGGGAGTGAGCAAAGGATGGGGGAGACTGGTCCAAATGGGTGACCTAGCAGGCCTTGGAAAAGCACATGCATTTATTCCGCAGGGAAGAAATAATTGGCACTGTTAAGCAGGGGAGTGCCATGGTCTGATTTATGTGTTTAAAAGGCCACTGTGGCTACAAGTGGAGAGTGGGCTGGAGGGAGGAGAGTGTGGAATCACGGAGATGTTCTGGGGTCCTCCTAGTATCTGAGGTGAGGATAGGGAGTCTCCAACTGTTCAAGACCACATCTGACTTACTATGAAGGTGACCAGTGGGGTTCCTGGGTAAATCCATCACCTGAATCTATCTGGGTGGGAGTCGGGGCAGGGGCTGCTGCTGAAGGTCAGAGATGAGGCAGCCTCTTGGCCTGGGCTTCCAGAAGGCTCTGCTGTTCACTGCACACATACACACAGACCTGCCTGGGATTAGGAACCTGCGGATTAGGGAAGGATAATAATGGAACCAGCTGCTATTTATGTAGCACCTTCGGCCAGGGCACCCAGCAGGGCTTCCCAACAGCCTCCCTTCTTCAACAGGAGGGGGTCTGGGCCTTGTTCTCCTGAATCAGCACCTACGTAAAAATCACCCTTGGCCGACTGCCAGGGCTGGGAGATCACTGAGACCAATGGGCATCTGGATATATACTGAGGTAGAGGGGCAATTTGCCTGAGGTCACACAGATTATGGCAGATAATTAGGTGAATCAACCCCCTCCATGGGAGGCATCCTGGGCTGCCCCAGATTAAAGTCAAAATGGCTTTGCCCCTTTCCCATTCATTCACACACTCGTCCATGCTTATTAAGTGTCTGCTATGTGCTAGGCACTAGGCTGGGCACTAGGGACGCAGCAATTGAGAAAAACAGGCAAGACCCTCACCCCAAGGAACTAACAGTCTTGTGGGGACAAACAAGTCAGTCTGTAAAATAGCTAGTCTGTCAGAGGGGGGACAGGCTACAGGGGTAAATGAAGCAGGACTGATGATACACGGGGAGGGTGTCAGGGGAGGCCTCAGAACAGGTGATATTTGGGCAAAGACCTGAAAGATGTGAGATGGAGCCAGAGGCAGCTCCCTCAGCCTTTGGTCCTTGACTCTGTAACTCCCTGCTGTCACACGTCAGCACATCCCCCACTGGACCAGCCCTCCACATCCAGAGCCAGAGCAGCACTCCTCAGCCCCTTCCTTCCACCGTTCGAGGTCAGACCATGTGCCTCCTGTTGTCCAGCGCTGGTAGAAAGAAGATATGAAAGAGTATGAGGAGGGGAGGGTCAGGGTCTCGAAGCCAAGGCTCTGCCTATTTGACTCATGCAACTTGGGGAAAAAAATTTTTTTTGAGCCTCAGTCCGTTCTTCAGTGAAACAGGAATAACAAGGTCCACCCTGGTCAAGGGGTTGGTGGTGAAGCTGCTGTGGTGGGAGCATTTGTGGAATTTGCCCCTGCTGGTAGGGTGATGGCGTCCCTGTGTGTGCCAGGCCCGTTTACAGGGATCATCTTGTCAAAGCCTCAGAAATTCCACCATGTCCCCAGAGGTGAGGAAGCAAGGCCAGGGACAGAAAGCGACTGGACCAGGGTCACTCTGCCAGGGCACGCAGGAGCCTGCAGGGACCCCGCTTTGCTGGGCGCCAGCCCTGCGGCTCTGCTCCTCGTTTCCCATCACCCTGGGCTGGCGTCAGCAGGCAGGCCCGCCAGCCGCCTTTGTGTGGGGCCTGTCAGGAGGCCGAGCTGCCAACGACCTATTTTTCTGGGCAAGAGGAGCCATTTGGAGTTAGAGGCCTCAGCTGTGGAGCCAGAACAATAAAAATAAAAACAGCAAGGACTCCTGGGCAGCTTGGACCAGGGAACCAACTGCCCCAGCGAGGAGCTGCTGAAGGGCTGGAGAGAAGCTGGTGGGGGCTGAAGGAAGGAGGGTCCTCACTGCGCCCCCTGTTCTCTGACCTGCAGGGGGGTCACCTCCAGAGGTCACGTGGCTATTTTATAGCTGTGGAAACTGCAGTTCAAAGGGCTGGGGTTACTTACTCCGGACATGGGACAGACAGCTCGTGAACGACCAAGCCAGTTAGGATTTGAACTCACTTCTCCAAATAATAGCAGTTCCCATTTGTTCAGCATCTACTATGCTTTGTTGTTGTTATTTAGCCACTAAGTCATGGCCGACTATTTTTGTGATCCCGTGGATCATAGCCCGCCAGGCTCCTCTGTCCTTGGGATTTCCCAGGCAAGAATACTGGAGTGGGTTGCCATTTCCTTCTCCAGGGGATCTTCCAGACCCAGGGATCAAACCCAGGGTCTCCTCATTACAGGCAGATTCTTTAACGACTGAGCCACCTGGGAAGCCTCCTGCTGTGCTTTAATGGAGTGTTTCTTGTGACATATTCAAACCACACCTAGGTACTAAGAATTCCTCTAAGCTGCCTTAGAAGGGTCTTTGCTCACAGGTCACTTTACCGGACCATCCTTTTAAAAGTCCCTTCCACTACCCCAGTGTGTCTGCCTCCTTCTCTACGTTCTTTCGTGTTCATCACAGGCATCACAACCTGCCAGCACTGTACCTCTGCCCTGCACGTTGTCCATCTCCTTAATGAGCCGCGGGTCAGCCTATCCCTGGGCCAGTGCCCGGCCTTGGGAGCACATACTACGGTGAAACCCCTAGCGCTGCCTCTGACCAGTCATGGGGCAGGGTTCTCTGTCCATCTGTGCCTCACTTACCCACATTCAGGAACTGATGGAATCAAACCTAAAAATCTCTAGCAAGGAAAATGAGTTAATCTGCAGAAAGATATTGGCTATTGCCATACTTTTCTCCCAGCACTGAGGCTCAGGGCCTTAATAGTGAATAGTAGGTTATCAATAAATATCTATTCAATTACAAAAGTGACCTGCCCACAATCCCACGATAAGACATCTAAAACATCCACTGGCAGAGTCTGGATTTGAAGAAGTGTTTCTCTGAGCCTGTGCTTCAATGCACTCTACTTTATAATGACCTCTCGATAGCCCCCACCTTCCTGCCACAGAGCAGGTTTCCTCCTCACCTGGAATGATTATTAAACCATGGATCCCAGTTTCTGATTCAGTAGGTATCAGGTAAGATCTGAGAACTTGCATTTCTGACAAGGTCTCAGGTGATGCTGATGTTGCAGTCCAGTGGATAGACTGGTAGGACCAGTGAATAGACTGGTCAGACTGTTTCACGAGCCCAGTCTCAGCTTTCCTGTTGGCTGGTTTGCAGTCTGTCTATCCTTCTGCTTTCTGTCCTCCCCACCTAGGGGAAAACAGAGGGGGCAACAGTACTGGTTCAGAGGCTGCAGTTAGTGCCCCCAAAGCTGAGGGGCTGTGACAGAGATCACAGAGCTAGGGCCTGAGAGAGCCGTGCTGTAGTTAGTGCTTTCCAGGGGAAGTCAGCGACTAAGCGACTTGGCAGGCAGGCAGGCAGCTCGCCTGAGCTCGTCAGGGGTGGGACCGCACTGTCAGGCCTAAACACTGTTCTCAGGCTCTGGAGATCTGGCTCTGCTTGGAGCTGAGCTCAGTTGTGCAGAAGCTAACCTCCCCCAACCCTCTGGGCGGCAGGGTCCCCTGCAGGGTGGAGGGGTGCAAGGATGGCATCAGGACAGAGTTGATTGACTCAGCATGCACTGGAGGACCTGAGTTCAAGCGCTGACTCAGCTCAGTGGTAACACAAACCATAGCTAAAATATTAGGACTGCTTACTAAGCCCGAGGCCTGAAGGATTTCAGTGGATTCTCTCATGCTTCTCACTCAATTCCTTATGTGGACATGATTCTTATCCCCATTTCACAGATGGTAAAACTGAGGCTCAGAGAGGTTAAGGGGCTTGTGTAAGAACACACAGCCTGTGAGTTGCAGAGTTAGGCTTTGGATCCAGGAGTTATCATCCCCCAGCCCCTGCTCCTCACCTCTGCACATTCTGCCTTCTACTTTGCTGTGAGCTTGGAGGCCCCAGAGTGCCCTCTCAGGGTCTCCATCACACCAAGGGGCTTGCTGACTTCCAGGCCCTGGTGCTGACCACCAGGCCTGCTAATGTGTCGTAGGAATGAAAGTATCTGGTGAATGAAATAAAGAATCAGCAGATGAGTCTGACTTTCCAGTTGTGATGGGACAATACTGGTCAGTGGCTGAGAGGCATGCTTTCAATTCAGGCTCTGCCCCTCACTAGCTGTGTGATCTTGGGTGGATCGCAGCCTCCATTTCCTCTTCTGGAAACAGGTTGAGGTCAGGATTACTGCGTAAAAGGGAGTAAGGGAGGGAAAGAGGAATAAACCCCAAAGGCCCTCATGATCTCACCCACTGCCCCCTCTCTGATCTCACCTACTACCTCTCCCCCAGCTCACTCTAGTCCAGCCATATTCATCTTCTCTGAATTCCAGAAATCTACCCAGCAGGTGCCCACCTCAGGGTTTTTGCACTTGCTGCTCCCTGTGCCTAGAACCTACTCTTCCCAGCCAAGCCACCAGCCTCACTCTGCTTCTGCTCAGGTGTCCCCTCCTGAGAGAAGCCTGTCCTGACCACTCTTTTTAAAAGTCTCCTACCATTTCTTATTTTTCCTGGTAGCATGTAAATATGACACCCTCTTCAGTTGCTGGAGATTCGCCAACCTGATTCGAGCTCCACCCAGACTCTATGTTTGCTCTCTAGCACCTGGAGCCGTGCCTGCACAGAGTGGCTGCCCACAGGGTAAAGGGATCCAGGCAGGGAGCAGCTCTGTCCGCAAGGTGCTGGCAGCTCCACCGGTGGCGCAGGTTCCTCTGCCCCTGCCCCCACTTGGCCGGGTGTCCCCAAGAAACAGATGTCTTCCTTGAACCTAGGTTTCCTTCCCAGGCTGGGAGGCCAGGATTCCAGTTGGCCTCATTCCTGTTCCCAAGAGGAAGTGTTTGTCCCAAGCAGGAGCTGGCCTGGCTCTCAGGGGAAGCCAAAGCAACCCATACTGCTCTCTGCTCCCAGCTTCTGAGGAGTTGGCACTGTGGCTTCAGGTGGCAGGTGGCCATGCTGGTACCATGCTACTGGAGCAAGGAGGGTGGTGGGCTGGAGGACCCCAGAGCTCATTTCCAGAGTTCCTCAGCCTCTTACCACATGGGAGCCTCACAGTCATGCTGTGCAAAGACTGGGCTTGGATGTCAGCCTCACCTGGCTGGAATTTGTTCCACTTAGGTCTAACCACTTGTACAGATGAACAAACTGAGGCTTCAGGAGAGGCAGAGACTGCTGGGCCAGTGGATGTAAGACGGTGAACCCCGATCTTCTGATACCAAATCCTTTACTCCTCATCTTTATCCCCAGTCCACTCTCTTCCCTGACTAGGAGGAAAGTAGTAACAGTCCCCATGGAATGCATAAGAGGACTGAGGGGCAAAGAGAGAAATGGGGTGGCCCAAAGTCTCCCCTTAGATGCCTGGCCAGCCAAACTGGACGATATTGGTCTGTGTTGTTCTCCCAGTGTTTCTGCTCCCCAGTTTCAAGCAAATATTGGGGTTTAGTAAACAGGAAGTTGTAGGGATTTGGCAGAAGGGTATCCAGAGTAAGGCCTTGGTTTTTGTAAAGTCTGAAACTGAAGAAATTGCCAGAGAAGAGTGAGAGAGGCTGGAGGGAGACAGATGTGTTGTACGTGGCTGCTGGCAGGTCCCAGACAGGAGAGGATGCTGCCCTTCCCCCAGCAGGATGGTGGGGGCAGGGCAAGACCTCAGGGCAGGCTTCCTGGTGGCCCCAGGAAGGCTGACCAAGGCCTCCGGTCTCCTCACACGTCCTGCAGCCCCCCAGCACAGCTGAGCCAGTGGGGTCACTGGTGTGGGACAAGCACAGCCTGCATTCATTCAATAGATATTTATGGAGCACCTACTGTGGGCTGGGGTATGTTGGGTGCTGGAGGCATTCACATTCTAGTGCGAGAGGTGGAAAACTGAATGTGTGAGTTTTGAAATACATTGCATGTCATGTGACCGGTGACAGCCGCCGAGAAAAAGGAAGCAGGGTGAGGGACACAGACTGATGGTGGGAGGGGGTACTGCTATCTGTGCAGAGCGGCAGTGAAGGTCTTGCTCAGATAATGGAGTTTCCTGGTGGATATGAGAGGGAGAGCCACACAATGAAAGGGGCAGCCCGTGCAAAGGCCCTGGGGTGGCAAGGACATGGGCAGAGGACACTATAGCAGAGGAAGCGGTGGGGAGGTAAGCTTGAACAGGAAGTAGGGCTCACAGGCTCACAGGCAAGGCAAAGCCCTCAGTTTTTACTTGGAGCTAGAGGGAAAGCAGTGCAGACAGATTCCTGGAAGCCGCCTCTCTAATACTCTGGAACTAAGCAAACTCTTGAGAGAAGGAAGCCCCTAGAGCGACCAAGGGTAAACTTGTTTCTCCTCATTCCAGTGGACAGAATCACAGACCAGGGGAGTTTAACGTCACCAAGGCTCCCCAGATTTTAACCCAGTTAAATGTAGATTCTGACTCAGTAGGTCCCAATGGGACTTGAGATCCTATATTTCTAACAAGCTCCCGGCTGAGCTGTAGTTGTTTGTCCACAGACCACACTTTGCGTAGCAGGTGCCCATCCATGCCTGTGGCCTGAGAATCCTACCTGTTGTTCAGTTTTAAGCCTAAATCATTGTGGTGCCCTTTGAACCTGTGGGCCCGTTGTCCACAAGAACCAATGGGTCTTTCCTTTCTGTGCAAGCCCCACCCCTTGCCTGCGTGATGTGGGAGGAGTGGACTCCGGAGCCAGCCTGCTGGGGTCCACATTCAAGCCCTGCCAGCTGCAGGTCACGTGCCTTCAGGAAAGGGACTTTGCCTCTCATGTTCAGTTTCTCATCTGTAAAAGGAAAAAAATACTGCCCCCTCTTAGAAGGCTATTTTGAAGATTTTTTTTTTAATTAATTTTTATTTTTTAGTTTGTTTTGCTTTACAATACTGTATTCGTTTTGTTACACATTGACATGAATTAGCCATGAGTGTACATGAACTCCCAATCCCGACCCCCTCCTCCACCCTCCCGCCCCACACCCTCTCTCTGGATTATCCCCGTGCATCAGTCCCTAGCATCCTGCATCCTGCATCAAACCTGGACTGGCAATTCGTTTCGCTTATGATATCACACATGTTACATTGCCACTCTGCCAACCCATCCCACCCTCTCCCTCTCCCACAGAGTCCAAAAGGCCATTCTATACAACTGTGTCTCTTTTGCTGTCTTGCGTACAGGTTTATCATTACCATCATTCTAAATTCCATATATATGTGTAAGTATACTGTATTGATGTTTTTCTTTCTGGCTTACTTCACTCTGTATAATCGGCTTCAGGAAAGGGACTTTGCCTCTCATGTTCAGTTTCTCATCTGTAAAAGGAAAAAAATACTGCCCCCTCTTAGAAGGCTATTTTGAAGATTTAAAGAAATAATATGTATAACAAGTCTGGCACCCAAGAGGTACTCAATAAATGTTACATCACCCCCTCCGTTTCTGCCTGTCCTTTAAGGTGCATAATCAGAAGTATTTTCATCTTATTAGTTCAAGTTTTTCTATTTTCGTGTCTGTTCTATGAAGTACATATTAGTCTAAAAGTATATTACACATTTATAAAATAAACAGATGTACATTAGGGTGCATATTTTAAACGTTTTTTACTGATGGGAATATGATTAAAACACTTTAAAACATGACCGATTTTTAAGCCTGGTGAAACTGGGAGAGGGTATTAGATCTGGAAGGAATTTCAAAGGCCTTCAGTTCCCCCATCATTCCCTCTCTCATTTGATTTGCAAATCTCTCTGTTACACTAGATTGCCTCTAGCAGTGGGGAGCTACTCCCTTTCTGGGCAATCCCATTGCAGCTCTGGGAACAGTTTCTTAAACTCAGTGCCTACTTGTGTTTCAGCCACTCTGAGCTCCCACAGTCTAACTGAACTGCTCCTTCCCACTTATGCATCATAGCTCTGCAGTCTCCCAAGGGCCCTAAGCCAGGCTGTGTGCATAGGATGTCTTCACTAATGTCCCATGAATGAGAGGGAGAGGGGAGGGATGAGAATGGGATGGGAAGGGTGACTTGCTTGTCATTCCTCATTTGGAGAGTTCACTAACCACTCGGTACTGTGTCCTCATGGTCGTGTATCCACCTATATAGTATGCATCTATTTGTTTGCACTTGTTTTCATGGGCTTGTCTGTACACAGGTGTTCGTGTGAGCGCCACTGTGTGTCTTGCTATTGTGGCCACATCCATATGGATGTGTACGTGTGTGTTCATGTGTGTGTTGTACTGCAAATATCCCTGTGTGCTGTACGTGTCTTTCTCTGAAGATTTGCATGTCTGTGTATTCAGGAATGTGTCACTTGTAAGGTTGTGTGTCTTCCTTTGGTTTGTTTGCCTGTGTATGGCTGCATGTGTGTGTGCTGTCTGCAGATGTCCACGTGTGGTGTGCATGTCTGTCTCTGTGTGTCTGTGTATCTGGGGCCTTTCTTGGTGTGTTTTGCTCTTTGGTGTGTGTTTTCACAAGTGTGTCTCTCCTCCCCGACTCAGCCGTTTTCAGGGAGCTGAGTGACTCCCTGTAGCCTGGTCGACTTCAGGCCGCCTGACTGGCAGGCAGCAAGGGTTTCACGCCCCTCCTCTCCTGATCGGCTGCGCTAATCACTGGGTTATATGCAGATGGCAAATGTGTGGCTGCCAGGCTTGGAGGAGGGACTGTGGTGGGGGTATGCAGATGAGCAGACACCGAGGAGGAGTGAGAAGACAATTTAAAGGCAGAAAAGGGGAAAACAAGCCTCCTTGGCTTCAGTGTTAGTTTGAGGTTCTCTCCAGAGGCATAATTTTTATTAAGAGGATATGATGCTGATTTTTTCCTTTCCCTAATCAAGCTAGCAGCTTAGAATCACAGGATCCTAGAATCCTAGAATTTTCAATCTGCAGAATTCTAGAACCTCAGCCTTATGCAACTCTAGACTCTCAGAAGTGTACTCAAGAACTCTAATCCTCTTGGATTAGCATCTTCAAAGGTCATTCTTCTCTCACCTTTCTTTGTATAGAATCATGGCCAGGGAATGACTTTGAAGGTTCATCTCGTCCACCTAGACCTCCACTTCACCCTGATCAGGGCAGGGCAGTGGAGAGAGAGGCCCAGTCAACTGGGACATTCTTAGGAATGTTGAACTGGAATCTTCCTTTGGCAAGGAGTTGTCTCCTGAATGGTCTGGGCTCGTATTACCCCTTCAGTTTCTGCAGGGACTGAGACAAAGGCGCCTATGTTCCCAGGCTATGTTTTCAGCCTTTCAGGAACTGGTGTAACAGGCTGCAGGTATGAGGAGAGCCAAGGGGCAGGGCTTCTCTGAAGGCAGGGCTCCTCTGCAGGCCGGGCAGTGGAAACTGGAGTGGTCACCAACCAGGCAGCTACTTCCCACCCCAGGATGTCCACTGAGGTGTCTCCTTCCACTCCGCTCTTCTGAAGACGACAGCTTCAAAGGTCAGATTATGTCCTATCCCAGTGATCCTGGGAGCCACGGATGGTCCCCGAGGGAGCTCACTTCACTTACTTTGAACTCCAGGACTCAAATTCTTTGGCATAGTGGCTTTTCAGGCCCCAACTACTATCCATCTCATCTCTCCCTCCCACATGCAACCAGCTGTACTGAACTCCCTACTTGCCTTGAATCTATTTTACATCTTCATGCCTCCAAATCTTTGCATGGGCTTGTTCCCCTCTGCCTCTTCTTCATGGTGCACGCTCATTTATCCATGGAATGCAAGTTCCCACTCAATTGTAAGTGCCATGAAGGAAAAAGTTTGACTTATTTAATACTTGATTTCCCAGAATCTACAACAATGTTTGGCACACAGTAGGTATTCAACAAATGCTTAAAGCATCCTACACCATTTGGAGAAATGGTTCTCCTCTGTTCTCCAACCCTTACCACCTGAGGCTGTGGGTCTTTGCTTACATTGTCTCCTTTACTAGACCTGGAACCCCTTGAAGCTGAGACCATGTCTGGTTAACCTTTACCTGCAGCATCCAGTTCAGAGCCTGACACCCAGCAGGTGCCCAGTTAACACGGGGCAGTTGCCAGAGCCAAGCTTGGTGACTTGCAATCCCCTGTTGGTACAAACTGTGAGCGCTCGTCCAAGCCGTTGACAACATCTGCTTCAAAGTCTTATTTGCAATTATACGTTCCTAGGCTCTTGCCACTTAATATTTAATAACTAGGCGGCTGGCCTTCTCTGGCAGCCACTTAAGCCCCTGATTGCCTCTTGTCTGAACTTGGCCCTGAGTGAGGCAGGGACTGCTCTGGGGTTAAGTGTAAAGCCCATATGCTGAGTTTGGAGCCAGCATAGGGCAGTAGCCTCAGAGACAGGAGAAAGGACTGCCCACTGGGTTGAAGCTCCTGGATGACCTTACCAGGCAAGGCAGGTTGAGCACTGACTCCAGCTGGCTCCACCTCCCTTTCCTACCATGTAGGGCTGTGCCTGCTCATGCCCTCGTGGGCTGGGGAGGAGGAGAGAGGAAAAATGTCAATGGGACCTTCTCTGACTCATATTCTAGCTGGGCAAGAAGGAAGAAACGGGGATTCTGCCTGGGCTGCGTCCCAGCAGGAAAGGTGGGTCTATCCTGTGTGGCTCCACCCCCACAGTCCAGGGCCACTCCACGTGGGGGCTGGTGGCGCCACAGAGTGGGTGCTAGCAGCTGTGCTGGCCTCTCCTGGCAAAGGGCTGGGGAATCCTTCCAATTGGGCTGTGGAAGAGGATGAGGCAATGGTAATGACCCAACTTTTGGGTTTGCCCAAGTAGCCGCCTAGTCCTGGGAAATCCTGCAGGCTGTGAGGCCAGCTCCCTCCACAGGCAGACCTCTGCAGGGTTGCTGGGGTGAGAGAGAGGAGGAGTCATGGAAGGTTTGGGAGGAGGGAGCAGCAAGTGCAAAGTCTCTGAGGCTGGGCTGCTAGAACCACTGGTGTCCAGAGAAGAGTCAGGAAAAGGACTTCAGAGCCAGTGTCTCAGCGGATGCTGGGGGAAGGTGCTGCTGGGAATTCATGCCTGAGCGTCATTGACTTTCCAGTTCCAGAGGGGATTTCCAGGGTCAGGAGACTTGGTTTCCAGAGCTTTCTCTGCCTCTGTCAAGCCCAGTGACCCAGGGAAGCCCCTGCCTGGTGTTCACACGGGCACTGCCCTTTCTACTTAGCATGAGTGCCTGACCCCTACCAGCGAGGGGAGTCTTCCTTTTCTTAGAGGTTATCTGACCCAACCCAGGAAACCAAGCAGAGTTGGCAGAGCGGGTTTGGGTGGCAGGGTAGGCTTGGTACAGAACATTTGGCTCATAATGATGGGCAGTATTTATTGAGCACTTACTGTGTACAAGGTGCCATGCTAAATAAACCCTTTATCTACATCCATAATCTCATTTCATCCCTATCATCCCTGTCCCCTCTTTGCCTCACCCCTTTGTCCATTTACAAGTCCTGTTGACCTTTAAAACCCAGTTCTGGTCCATTTGCCTCTTTCCACCTCCCCTAGGACGACTCTTACTGCCCACCATCTGCTCACACCCAGACACTGTACCATCCTCCTCTCAGCAGTTCTGTTCCTGCAGTTTTGGTCCCTGCAGTCCATCTCCAACTAGCCTCCAGGAGGCCTTTGAATAATCTAAATAGGATTATGTCTCTTCCCTGCTTTTGAACTTTCAGGGCCTGCCATGGTGCTTAAAATCAAACCCAAGTCCTGCAACTGACCCTGCTCAATGTGCCTTGTCCCTCCATCCTCTCCATCATGAGGTGGGACCACTTACCGCCCACTGTGCTACAGCCACATTGGCCTTGTTCCTGTCCTTTAACATGTTGGTCCAGTCCAGCCTGGGGCTCTGTGCTTGCTCTTCCTTTTCCCTGAGACCTTCCCCTGACGGCTGGTGCAGTGGTACAGGGATGTGCTTCTCAACTTTGCCTCCAGCTGGGTCTCTAGCCTTGAAGCAGTCTTGAGGGTCTAGGATGAAGCCCAGCTCTGCCCATACCCCTCTGTCCAAAGGCCACCTGCTGCAGCTTCTGTTGAGGCTGCTCAGCCCCCTGGAAGCCCCCAGTCTGATTGCTGATCAGCGATCTCAGCTCCTGCCCACCCTGTGGATTTCCAACACTCCCTTCTCTCTGCTGCAGTCGTTGCTACACAAGTTAATGGAATAACAAGACACTTTACCCATTATCTGATGCAAATACCTTTTGTTGCCAGTGCCAGCTCCCCGCAGCTCATCTCTCTTTGCTACCTAGGCCATGGGCCTCCCGCTCCAGTCTCCAGCTGAGACCAGGTTGGGGGAATCCCCCCAACAGAAGTCCCTGCAGTGCTTGGGTCTAGGAAGACAGGCACCAACCCTTCTTCTAGCTACCATACGATGAGCCCACTGTGTGCTGGTCTTTTGCATTCTCAACTTTCAGATGATTGTGTGCAATTCCAACCTGCATTGTGCAGGGAGATAGAAGTCTGTGTTGCCCTCAAACAGGTGTTCAGTTAAGGTCTGTCTGGACACGCACTCCACAGTTTGACTCCACCTCCCATTCGTTCCTGGGAAGGGCTTTATCTGTGTGATCTCTTTAGACCCTGTTTCTCTATTTGGTGCTTCATCTGTGTGTAGATGAAGATGAGGAGGCAACTTGCTCACTGATGGTAAGTGAGACTCTGCCCTTGCTGGGGAGCCCAGGAGGGTAGACATATGAGTGTGGGGGTGCAACAGGGGTAGGAGAGCCCCCAGAGTTTGCTCCCTTGGAAACTTCCATCCCATGACCCCACACCACCAGAATCATCTGTTCTATTTCACGTTTAGTGCCTCCAGTATGTACAAGACGCCTGGAAGTTCACCAGAGAGAAGATGACAGACCTCCTGCAAATGATGGTGTGAGTCTCAGAGGACAGACAGCAGGACAAGTGGTGTCTCCCCCTCCCATCCATCTCCCCACTCTTCTCCAGTCAGGAATGTAGGGAGAGAAATGGTGTGAGACTATGCAGGGAGAGGTCTAGTCTGGGTGGGACACCCCATGTGGGTGAAGTCTCCCCCAACTGTACTTCATCTTTCAGTGTGTGACCTCACCCATCATCAGCCCCGAAACTCTGCCCACCTTGATGACTCTCACTCAAGTATCCCCACCTTCTTCCTAAATGCCCCTCTTGATGCCCCTCAGACTCAAAGTGCCTATAAAGGACCTCACCATCTGCCCTACCTGCTTTTCTCCTGTGTCTTTGAACTCCCGGTTTCCAGAACATTCACATACCCTTTGCTTGCCTCCTTTCCTCTCCATAGCCACCCAGTCCCACCTGGTCTGTCTCAGAGGTGTTTCTCCAGTCAGTCCATCTGTCCCATTCTCACTGTGGCTGTGCCAGCTCAGCCTCACCTGCTTCCTGAGCCAGGGGTCTTCCTGCCTGCAGACTCTTCAACTTCAGTCCAGCCTCTCCATGCCATAGGCCAGGCTTTCTGAATGTGGTGCTCATCCTCCACCCTTCAGGAACACTTCAGGTGTCCTTGGGGTGCAGTCCAACTCCATAACCAGGACTTAAAGGCCTAAGTCATCAAGTGCTCCCCCAGGACCATGTGTCTGTCATGGTACTTCTCTGAATATGCTTCCCTGTCTTTGAGTAAGAGCACCATTCTGCCTGGCAAACTCCTGCTCATCAGTCAGATCCTCCTCTAAGGAGGCTTTTTCAACAAGCTCCCCCTCTTGGGTTGGGGTCCCGTTCCTATGCTTCCCCAGCCCATGCATCCCCCTCCATTAGTGAACATCCCCTTGACTTTGGCAACTTGTGCCTGCTTCTTCCTTTTCCACCAGACCTGGACTTCAGGACAAGGCTGGGGTTGAGGGTGGGGTGGCAGTTGAAGATAAAAGCCTGACATTAGCTTAGCAGTAAGAGGACAGGCTCTGGAGCCCCAACCTGCATGGATTTGGGTTCAGATCCTATCTCTGCCACTTTCTAGCAGTGTAACTTGTATAACAGAACTTACACTCCCTGAGCCTCACCTTTTTCATCTGTAAAATGGGTAAAATAATCATATTACCTCCTCAGTGGGGTTGTTTTGAGAGTGAAATGAACATAAACCACTTAGAAAATTACCCTGGCACATAGTAAATGCTCAATAAATAGTAACTCTTATCACCTCTACATTCCACATAAGCTACACTTTTAAAGGGCTATTCATCTAAGAAATAAGAGGCTAGTTCTGTCTAGGTCAGAATTATTTCTAAGTCACTGGTTCCCAAACTCAGATGAGCATCAGAATTAATTGTGTAAGAAAGACAGATTAGTCAGCCCATCAGGTTTGGGGTAGGCCTGGGAATAAGCTGCTTAGCAAGTTCCCTGCATTCTGTTCTGATACAGGTGGTCTGAGGCCAAACGCAAACCCACTCACTGCTCTGCAGGGGCATAAAGGAGAGCTTTGCCATGGAAACACTCCCATAACCAGCCTCTCTTCACCCCACTCCACTGCACCAGCAGGGAAGTTTGGGAAGTGGCAGAGAAGTCAAAGCCCTCCTCTGAGACAGGAGGCCTGGGTTCTAATCCTGGCTTCCTTCTTTTTGGCCAGTGGCCTCTGCTCTCTGTGCCCCAGTCCCCTCTCTGGAAGATGCTGGATCCCGCCTCCCTGTTGAGAGGGTTGGAGGCTTCTTTCCATCCAGAGGCCTCCTGAGAGGGAGACACAGTGAGAGCTCAGCAAGCCAGGGCGGGTGCTAACTTCGCCCGGCCGCCGTTTGTCTTCTGAGGCCTGCTCTCCCTGAGTGTTTTATTTTCTGGTGATAGATTCCGGCTCATGTACAGGACCAGCACCTGCATACAAATGCCAAGAGGCCAGCGGGCCCCGGACTCTGTCCTTGCCTGCTCTCTGCCAGGCACCAGGCTGTGAGTTCCCAGCAGGCCCGGAAGTCCCAGGATCTCCCGCGAGGCTGGGACCACCATGCCCTGTCTGTGGCCGGAAGCAGCTAGGAGGCCGGCCCCTTTCAGAGCAAGTGTTCCGTGAGAGAGTGGCCACTGGGAGGTCTTCAGGGGACTTGGGAGCTGCTGGGACAATCAGTTGCTGTTTGGGGAGTGAGGTTGGCAGGTCCTTGCCCCTCGGCACTGAGCCCTGGCCAATCCCCTGCCAAGCCTGGGCCTGGTTTTCCACTGCCTGTTGGTTCCAGGGCCCTCAGGGAGGGGGCCCCGGGGGATGCATTGCTCCTGTCCCCAGAGCCTTAGCTGTGGTTGAGGAGGCCTGAGCAGGTTTGCAGGGCAGCAAACATGCTCTGCCTGGGCCTTACTGTCTGCCAGGCTAAAGGTGGAGCGCTGGGCTCTCAGGGTTTGCACAGGCCATGGGGATGCATGAGGCCGTGTAACTTGGATGGCACTAGTCAAGTGCCTTGGTTGGGGAAACAGCAGTGAACAAGACAGTGTCTCCACTCCTGTGCAGCCCATTTTCTTGTGCCGGGAGTTGTAAAAGCTGGAGACAGCCTAAGGGAGAAAAATAAAGTGGCACGGGGAACACAGGTGATGGTACAGGGGCTATTTTTACTGGAAGGATGAGCGAGTGTCTCTGAAAAGATGACACTTAAGCAGAGACCCAGCAGGTGCCGTGGAGTGAGCGAGACATGTGGTTATCTAGAGGAAGAGTGTTCAGGTGGAGGGAATACCGTGTGCAAAGCTTCTGAGCAAGGAGAGGACCTGGCATGTCTGAGGCCTGGAGGCCAGAGCAACTGGAGTGGAGGGATGGAGAGAGAGAGGGAGGGTGATGGAGCCAGAGAGGTGAGGCTCCTTACAACCATCCTGCAGGCAGCCCTGCAAACATCATCTCCATCTTACTGACGGGGTAATTGAGCTCAGGGAGGTTAGACAACTTGCCTGGGGCCACAAAGCTGGTAAACAGAGGCAGCTGATCAAATACTCACTTGTCCTGATGCCAGAGCCTCTTATCACCGTGTTACAAAAATACTTGATTGTGAAGTACAGGTAGCGCCTTGTAATCAGCAATCTGGGCCTCACTGGGGGCTGGTTGCTTTCTCTCTACATTCAGCAGGGCTGTGTGCTGGCCGTCCAGGAGCAGGCCCATCCCTGAGGAGCCTTCTGGAGATGTAGGGTCTGACAGGCCTGGGTTGTTATCCTTGCTCTGCACTCACTAGTCAATGGGTTTTTCTGGGTCTCGACTTTTCTGTAAACTGAGGCTATTCTGTCTATCTCAGAGGCCTAGCAAGAGACAGATGAGCGCAGGACGTGCTGGGTGATTAGAAAACATGTACCCTGCCCCCTCCCCACTCCATCCAGGCCCCTTAAGCTGTGGTCCTCACACCTCAGAGCAGCCTTCCCTGGGTGCGTGTTCGGGAGGCAGCATCTCTCCCCAGGGATGCTGGTCTGCGGGCCTGGGGGACTGAAACAGGTTTCCCAGAGGTGTGGATGCAAGGGGCTGGAGGACCACGCCTGGGGTAAAACCTTGTACAAATGGGAGACGTCAGTGGCCCTCTCCTGGTCCCCTCTCAGAGCTCTGCCTGCTTTTCCTTTGGGCATCCATCACACTTGTAATTACTTGTTTAGCATCTGTCTGCTTCTCTGAGCTGCACGCTCTCTCTACTGGCCTTGTTCGTGGCTGGGTCCCTAGCACTGAGCAGCCTGCCTGGGGCGTAATAAATGTTTGCTGGGAAAACAAACAAACAGACGCCTGGCTGGCTGAGTGAATGCATGGATGCTCTTTGGAGCAGCTGGACTCAGTGTCCCCCCGAGGTCTGGGATTTGACACAGGCTCTTGAGTCACATGCTTCTTGTGTGATCTTGGGCAAGTCACAGTGTCCTCTGGAAAACTAGGTAGGTCAGTGAGGAAGGGTGGCATGTAGAGGATCCCAGAGAGTTCTGGAGGAATGTGTGCTGAGGCAAGGAGGCTTGTTCAGGGGATGGCCAGACATCCGTGGGACTGGGGCTGGCCCTGCGCTGGGTTATGGATGAGAAAGTTAAGACATAGACAGGGAAAGCCCTGGCCTCACGCTTCTCAGTGGGGGAAGGGCAGGCAGTTCCCGCCTCTCTGTGAACCAAGTCCAGATGTGTTGCCGTGGAGCAGGGGGACAGAGCAACCTCTCAGGCCGGTGCTTGGGGCCTCAGGCTGATGCTGTCAGACTTAGGGCTGGAGGCCTGAGGAGCCCAGGGTGCTGGGGAGGAGAGAAGGGGCAACACACCCTTCGATAGGCGCTGGGCACTATGGCAGCAGCTGCAAGCACTGCGGCTGCAGATGGAGTCACTTCTTCCCTTCCTCTCAACTAGGGTCACAGGATGTTTGGGCAGCTTAGCTCGGTGGCTGGTTTGTGTGCGTGTGTGTTCGAGGGTGACTCAGAGCGGACCTGCGCCTCTGTGAGACGAAATTCTATCATGGAAATCATTTGGGTAGCCCTCGGGTGGCACAAGGTCGCGCAGCAAGCTGGCACTAGAATATTTCGAGCTCACAGTAATGAAAGCAAACGGCAATTTGACGTGTCTTTAGGCTTGAAAGCCGCAGCGGCGTTCAGTCATTGCAGCCGTTATCACCCATCGCTAATGGGGGCTGCTGCTCCCCAGACTGGTGTGGGAGAAAGGGCTCAGAGAGGTTAAGTGACTTGCCCAGCATCATAGGGCGGGTAATGGGGAGGGCAGAGTCCAAGGTGCAGTTTGGCCTCTCCCCTCCCCCAAGGCCGGGCTGCTCCCCGAATGGATCTGCTCTGAGCGGTTCCTAAGCACTGGTTTCCATAGCAGCAGGGCCATTCCTGCACGATGGCTCCCCCCATCTTCCCTGGGCTTTGCTGCCGCCTCTGTGGGGGCTGCAGGGGCGGGAGATGCTCTGTTTTGGGGACAGCCAGAGTGCCAGGCAAAGGGGAACTGGCAGGCCATTTGGATGGTCTTGGGGGCTCCAGCCCCTACAGAAAGGTCACTCTGTTTTAATCCTTCCACTTTGGCTCTGGAGCCGGGTTCACTTTCAGGTAGAGGGTGGGGAGAGAGGAGAGAGAAAGGTACGTGTAAACACCAGAAACAGAGAATGGGAAAGATGAGACAAAAGAAATCCTACAAAAGCTATGACAGAAAAAAATGAAGGTGATGCCTTCTCTTCCAGACAAATCACTTCATCTTTACAGCCTTGGGAGGTGGGTTCTGCTGACTCCCATTTTACAGATGGAATTGTAGAGACTGAGGGCAGCTGCAGTGCTTCTCACAGAGTAGTCCAGGAGCCACGCCGTCTCATGTGCAAGGTGGCAGAAGAAGGTGCTGTTTAATATGCGAGTTCCCTGGCTTACCCTGGACTTATGGAGTCAGAATCTCTGAAATGAGGCAGAAACCTGCATTTAGTGAATGCCCTAGGAGAATTTTCTAGAGAGCAAAGTTTGAGGTGTCCCCTGTCAGGATGGCTGCTCTGCCCTCTGCTTAAGTTTACGCAGCATACCATAGAGAGCCAGGATTTAGGACCCAGAAGGGAGTGAGAAAGAGAGGAGAGTGACAAAGAGAAGCTTTTCAAAGCAAGACAGATATGCCTCATATGAAGAGAAGGCAGAGAGCAAGAGAGGAATAAGGCAAGAGGAGACAACGTGGCAGGGAGTCTGCAGACTAAGCAAAGGGGGCGATCCAGTGGGACCAAGATCTAACCATGGACTGTCCATTACTCTAAACACAGCCCTTGCTCAACCCTCACAACAGTCCAGTGAGATAGGTCTTCCCATTGTAGATGAGTAAACCGAGGCCTGAGAACAAAGGGCAGAGCCAGGCTTTGCACCCTGGTGCCTGGCTTTGGAAGAGGTCATGGCTCTAACGGTTAGACCAGGTTGCTCCCAGCAGAAAGCTACTGTGGCGGGGGAGAAACCAGATGGAGGGTCAGGTTTCTGCTCCTAGGGGCAGCGGAGGTCCCCCGTCCCAAGACCACGGCGACGCAGGGAGCCGCAGGCTGGTGGCCTGTGTGCCTTCAGTTCCCCACCGGGTGGACAGAGTAGGGGTCAGCCATGGGCCCAAAATTGGCTCCAGCAATTACTACCTGTGTGGCCCTGGAGATACTAGTAAGACTGAGCTCAAAGGGCTATGCGAGGCCTCATGTGAAATGGAGTGTGAGATGGGCATAGAGCAGACCTTCTCCAATATGTGCTCAGTAACAGTCCCCTGCCGTCAGTAAGTTGGCTGCTAAGAATTATCTAGGAGCCCGGGGTCCGTACAGAAAGTCCTCACTAACAGGGTATTTCTTGGGGCTTTTGCCCTAAACTGCTTCAATGGAGGAAGAGAGGATCCCAGTGAGACTTGCTCTTCTCTGATCCCAGAGAAAATCTACCAAACTCAGAATCCTTGATAGAGCAGAAACAATGACTCACTCACACCGCACCTGTTGCTGCAGCCCCCCAACTCCAGTGAGCCTCACCGGGTCTTTCTTATCTGGAGCCCCACCTGTGACTTCTGAGAGCTCACACCATCTTCTCTGCCTGGATGCTGCCCTGGCTCTGGCGGATCACCGGGTCCACTGAGCGGCTGCCAGAGATCCTCTGGGTACCTTGGTAAAGTGCACAACTGAGGCACATGAGCCCTGGGGGTGCCCCACTCACTCCACTGGGAGAAGCGAGTGCTCCCATTTTACAGATGAGAAAGTGGAAGCTCAGAGTTTTGTCCCAGGCCAAACACCCACCTCTAGCTGTGCCCTTGTTTCCTCCAAAGAGCATTTATTGAGCTCTTGCTGTATACCAGGCATTGGTGATACATGTGGTCATTATCTGCATTTCTCTCACAGGGTTAAATCAAGCTGAGGAGGAAGGAGGGCCTTCCCATGAGGTGTGATGGGCAGCTGACACTCACCAAGCATGCCAGGCCCACCCCCAAGGATGTGTCACATATGGACCCATTACCCCCCTCCACAAGTGGTTGGCATAATTTGACTGGTGAGGAGCAGCCTGCCTTGGTCTAGCACCTGTTCTGAAATGTGGACAGTCCTGAGTTGAGTGGGAGGCAAGTGGGAAGGTTAGGAAATGAACCTTGAGGGGTGGTGGGCAGTGTGAGCCCCATGACTTTACTCTTACGGCAGCACAGCCAGCTAAAGCGCTGATGTTCACTAACTCTATGACTTCCCTGTGTTTCATTTCATGTGACTGAACCTTTGGGATTCCTCTAAGACAGGGTGAATCTGTTATTATTACCTCCATTTTATAGATGAACAGCACTGGGGCATAGGAATTTTAAGTAGGGAGGATTTGAACCTTGTGTTTCAATGCCCAGACCTGTCCCTGATCTTGTTTCTCTGGGAAGGGAGGGATGAGGGCAGGTTAGGGTTCTGGGCTGTGTTCCCAGAATAGGTGGGTATGGCCTACACCAGAAGACAAACAAAAGTCAAGATGGAAAAGTAGGGGAGAGGAGTGTGGCCAGAGTCCCAGGCTGAGGGCATGGGGAGCCATCACGGGCTTGCTGATGGGGCTCAAGAGGGCTGCAGGGCAGAGTGAGCAGAGCATCTGGTCCGGTGGACAGTGTTCTTCTGCAGAGGGGAGACGGTGGCTGCAATCTCATCTGGTCACGTGGGTTCAGCTCTGTTAGCAGATGAAAGTGAGGTCATGCCCACCTCTGCTCAGGATGCTCCAGTGGCTCCCAGGGCAGGTGGAGAAAAGCCAGAGTCCCTGTGGTGGCTGCAAGGCCCTGTCCCACTGACCCCTGCCACGCCTCTGACCTTGCCTCCTGCAAACCTCATCCCTGAGACACCGGCGTGGCCTCCTTGCCTTGCCAAATTCCTTTCCGCAAAGCCATCCCTGGACATCCTATTTAAAATGGCACTGCCCCTTCACCTCACTCTCTGTTCTCCTTCTTAGCCTAATTATTACTTTTTCACAACGGTTATCACCATCTGATATGCTACGTAATTTTGCACATTTGTTTAGTGTCTGGTGGCCCCTGTGATGATGTCAATTTCATCAGGACCGGGGTCTTGTCTGTTTTGTTTACTGCTCTATCCCTGGAGCCTGGAACAACACCTGGCACATAGTAAGTGCTCAACAAGCACAATTGTCGAATCAATACGAATGGCAACAATGATCTCACATTATCCTCATCACCCCTCCACAGTCATTTTCCCTATTTTGCTGATGAGGAAATTGAGGCTCAGAGAAAGAAGGTCACAGAGCAAGTAGAGGAAGGCGGTGGGTGTCCAGCGCTCCCCCCAGGAAGGGAGGATTTACTGCCTGGCTTTTGGGACATAGCAGGTGTAGCCATAAAGATTCAAACATGTAATCGCAGACAATGAAGCATTGTGAATAGTTACTAGTTACTAGGGCAATCACAGGGTTAATAAAATCAGAGCTTTTAATTGGTTGCACTGTCATAAGAATAAAGACATGAAATTCACACCGCCCACCACCACCACCACCACCAGAGGAAGCCCCAGTGGTTATAAGGTGTCACGCACCTGCCATGTATCAGCTCATTTAATTTTCCCAACAACCTTCTACTGTATTTACTATTACTGTCACCTCACTCCTGAGAAGATAAAACTGAGACTCATATAATCTAAATAGTCAAAAATCTCACAGCTAATAAGTAGCCAGAGGTGTGATTGGAACCCAGGCATTCTGGCCCAGCGTTCGTTCATGAGCCATTAATGACTACATTTTGCTGCTTGGGCGCCTGCCTTCATCCCTGCCCTGTCATGCAGTTTGGATGTTATTCCAGGAGTCTTCTTCTAGATCCCCAGAACCTATCTCTGGTAAGTAGGACTGAGTACAAGGAGTTAATCTTTCCTGAGATGAGATTTCAAGCTGTGAAAGGGAAGTTTTACCCCAGAATCATATCAGGCATCCCACACCCACCTCTACACCAAGGCAAGGGTGAGAAGTCTGCTCCCACAGCAAAAGCCTTTGGAAGATGATTTTCTGAAGTGTCACCTCACCCTATCAAAGCGCAAACGCTCTGGGACTGGGGCTCCCTCAAAGAAGCAGGGGGTCCCCTCCCCTGCCCTGCTGTGTGTATGGAGTCTGGGGCCAGCCAGGGACCAGAGAGCACTGGCTCTGGAGTGCGTGGGGTGGGATGAGTCCCAGCCTTCCCTCTGAAGCCTTTGCCAGAACACATGTGTCTTTATTTAGCTTGTTTCTGATCTGGGGCTGTTTGCTGAGGACCTACTGAGCGTTGTGTAGCATTACCATCAGAACCTGACATCAATTTTGGGCAGCTGGTCATTTGCAAAGCCAATCAATCAATATCTATCAAGCCTGGCACTAAACTAGGTCCTTAGGACCCAGAATAGAGGAAGAGAGCAGAGGAGGACCTGGCTCTTTGGGAGCTTATGGTTCAGGTGGAGAGGACAGATGAGGAAGGAGGCAATTGTGGGTCAAATAAAGAGAAACACAGGGGCTACACAAGCACAGAAATAGGAGCTGGAATATATATTTGTAGTTGAAAAACTCTGAGTCTCTCGAAGCATCATAGCTCTCAGATACGATCTCCAAGTGCCACCATGCTGTATTGATCAGGACAGGGCAGCTGCCGTAACAGCAGCCGCCAGATCTTAGTGACTCAACACCATAGTGTTTATTCTCACTCATGTCAGTCCAACATGGGTCAAGCCTTCACAGTTACTCAGAGGTCCAGGCCCTTCCCTCTGGTGCCTCTATCCTCCTCTGGGGTCTGGGATTCTTTTCTGGGTCATCCCAGCAGAGGAGAGGAAAGGGCAGAGTGCAGAGGGCCTTGCAGGAGGGCAAGCTTGCAAGGGACTTATGACCAGCTCACCCGCTCTGTTTGGGCATCGAGGCAGAGCTCTAGGAGTGAAAGATGTGCGGTGTCAGCATCTGGACATTCCTCTAGGTGTTTCAGTGTCGGAGAGACAGTTTTCCTAAACAATGAGGATGGTTAGGAAGGGAGTGAGTATTTGGGGGGTGGTCACAAACTTCTAGGAGAAGGCAATGGCACCCCACTCCAGTACTCTTGCCTGGAAAATCCCATGGACGGAGAAGCCTGGTAGGCTGCGGTCCATGGGGTCGCTAAGAGTTGGGCAAGACTGAGCGACTTCACTTTCACCTTTCACTTTCATGCATTGGAGAAGGAAATGGCAACCCACTCCAGCGTTCTTGCCTGGAGAATCCCAGGGACGGGGGAGCCTGGTGGGCTGCCGTCTATGGGGTCGCACAGAGTCGGATGCGACTGAAGCGACTTAGCAGCAGCAGCAGCAGCACAAGCTTCTAATCAATAGATGTCCACCCCATGAGCTACTCAAGATCCTTTTGGAGCCAATGGATATTAATAAAAGCCCAATTTGAACTCACACACACAAAAGAATGTTTTGGCTCTGGTTGAGAAAGGTGTTTTCAGGTATGGCTGGACAGAGAGACTCAACACACTCATCTCTTCGGCTTGGCCTTACCCTACAAGCAGGCTCTCAGAGTGTGGTAGGGAGAATGGCCACTCACAGTGGGGCCCAGGCCCATGTGCCCCAATGTCAGTAGCCTGGCAGAAGAGAGGGTTCCTTTCCTCACACATTGTATATTCACATGTATGTCTGTATATCAAGCCCAGAAAATCACTTAGGTCCTGCCTGGGACCTCGGACCACCCTTGTTTGGTTGATCTTAATGGAAGCCCATATGATACGGGGGAGGTCTCATTTCTCAAAAAGGGACCCAGACAGATAATACCAACAAGTCCACTAAATAGGACCTTACTAGAACATTCCAAGAGCACTGAGATGCAAAAAGTGGACAGGAAATTTGAGAAAAATCAGTAACTAATTAATATCCTTATTAGAAGGCAATTTCTAGGAGCCAGGTGATTTTGTGGTGTCGACACGACTTTTATTTTTCCCTCGCTTAAATTCAGGATCAACAGAAGCAGACACATTAGGCAAGAGATGAGCAAATGTGAACTGGGCCTGCAGGCAGATGGAGGTTTCAGCACCCACCCTCAGCACCAGACACCTTGCCTCACCTGTCACATGTAGACAGACAAGCACAGACCGCTGTCCTCAGACCCTGAGGGCAGGAGGATGGGGAGTTCAACTCCCGCTCTCCACTCACTGATAGAGGCTTGTGGCTCTCGTGGTGGCCCCTAGCCCATTCCTGACAGTGCGCCAAAGTGGAGGAAAGGCCAGACCCCGGGACCCTGGGGAGTACCACCAAGTGCCCCCTAATGGGGGGATGGGGAGAGCTCCTACTTCCCTTAGAAGCAGATGAAATTTGTGAGGGACAGGGAGTCAGAGAAAGAAGCATATTTGTTTTCATTTCTTTTCAGAAAAGACTATTCAGATAATACAACCCACTGTGAAATTTTAAAAGACAAAAAACAGAAAAGAATTGTAAAAATGCAAGCCACTTTCAATTCTACCATCTAGTGTTAACTGTCGTTACTAGTGTATATCCCTCGGGCCTTTGTGAGTGTGTGTGTTTAAACAAAATTAGACTCATGCTTTATGCATAATTTCCTATCCTGCTTTCTTTAACATTCTATATAAAGCATTTCAGCACGTCCATGAGGCCGTAGGCAGCATGAGAGTGGGGTAGGAACTGTGTCTCTTGGATAAATGCCGTGCCCCCAGGACCTCGCATGTGTACCATGCTCAAAAAATATTGTTGGAAAAAACAATAATAACAGGTAATATTTATTAGGGGACTTCTAGGCATCACAGCACATCACCTAATTGCATCCTCATGACAAGCTTATGCAGTAGGTGCTTCTGGGAACCACATCTTATTACAGACAAGGAAAATGAGGCCAGGAGAGGTGATGTCCCTCCCCTGAGGTCACACATCCCTGCTATGTCTTTGCAGAAACACATCCTTGAACACGCAAAATGCAAAACTCTCACTCGATACATTTTCTTGCCACATTCCTCATTTAATCGGGGACTGAGGGGACATCTCTGCTTGGCTGAGACAAGACTCTCTGTTTGGAAATGTTTGGTGCACGCTTTAAGGGTCCTGAGGGTTGCCCCAGGCCTGCTTCCCAGCACTGGTCAGTTTCCACATGACCAGCCTTAGCAGCCCCATCCACCATGGCCCTGGGTCCATCCTTCCTTGGGCATATTGCCTTATCCCCGTACCTGGCTGTATGTGCCCGTGCGCCTGCCCACCCTTCCAGACACTGGGCTTGTTCACCGTGCACACTCACTGGGGCAGAAGCTGGGGAGGCCCCACCCTTGGCCCCTGGGCCTTTCTTCCCTGTTTTACGGCACACTGGCCTTTGTCCAGCTGCTAGCACTGGAGTCTGCGGGCACTTTCTCTGGCCCTGGAGCCTGCTCTCCTCTCCAACCTGCATGGTGGTCAGAAGCGCCAGGGAATTAATGTCTCCTGGGAGCAGCCCTCAACCAATTAATATAGTAATGGGCATTTAAATACTCCAGCTCCTTCACCCTCAGGGGGTACAACTCTGAGACGCCCTGGGCACTGGTTCCCTGAACTCCCCGGCAGGGCTCAGCCTCAGCTGGCCAGGTGGAAACTGGCTTAGCAGTAACCACTCATTTGCTTCCTTCCCTCCCTTGTCTCACTTCCCCAGCCCCCATCAGCGCTTCCTGGGATCTCCTCCCACGTCAACTCGAATCCCTGGCTCAGGGTCTGCTTCTCCTGGAATCCAAACTAAGACATCTACCCTCCTCTTCTTCCCTGTAGCACCACCCATTCTGGCCACTCGCATTCCCCAAGCTCTGTCTCTATCCTCTCCAATCCATTTTCCACAAGTGTGTGCATGCTAAATCGCTTGTCCAGCCCGACTCTTTGTGACCCCATGAACTATAGCCTGCCAGGCTCCTCTGTCCATGGGATTCTCCAAGCAAGAATACTGGAGTGGGTTGCCGTGCCCTTCTCTAGGGGATCTTCCTGACCCAGGAATTGAACCTGAGTCTCCTGCATTGGCAGGCAGGTTCTTTACCACTAGTACCACCTGGGAAGTCCATACTTGTCCCAAAAGACAACTTTTAAAGATATGTTTTGTCTATCTCACTACTTTGCTGATTTCCCCTTGATTCTAAGCAAAGTCCTCAGCACAACATCCCAGTCTCTCTGTATTTCTGCTCCATCAGTCCCTCCAGCATCCCTTTCAGGCACCATGCTCACCTTGCGCTTGGACTCAATGCATCAATCTCCCATATCTTTGCCTTTGCACTGGTGGTTCCATCTGCCTGGCATGCCCTTTCCTATTTTTGTCACTCAGAAAGCTTCTGCTCATCCATCAAGACATATCTCAGCTGTCACCTCCTCTCTGAAGCCTTCCTAGACCATCCTAGCTATCGATAACTCTCCCTTCTTTTGTGCTTCTTTGTACATTATTCACCTCTTTTAACCAAGCTTGTCTTAGCTTTTTATAATCATTTGCTTAAATGTCTGTCTCCCCTTGGAAGTGGTCTCAGTCCCTCCTCAGCTGTCTCTCCTCTGTGTCCAGCATTGTCCCTGAAACAAATTAGGATTCTTATGCATACAAGAGTTTGCTAACCAAACTCTTGCTCCTATTTACTCAAAACTTATTAACCAAATGGATGAAAATAGCATTGTGGTCCTTGTGATCCTGATTTATTGTCCAGCATCCTGCCCCTTGAACTGAGGAGTGGAATGGATGTGGGTGGCTAGAGATACCTGTATATGAATAAATTAATGACTTAATGATTGAGAGAGTTCAAAGTTGAGAGCATTCATCAACTCTGGGCACAGACCTGCGTGAAGTTGGTAGAGATGAGGGAAGGAGGGAACACAGAGATGCCGAGCGAGAGCCAAGAAAGTTGTTTTGCTTTGGAATATATTATTTTTGCAGGTTGCTATAGTTACCGCTGTGAAATTAAAAATTAAAACCTTGTGAAAGAGAGAGGGTTGACTGAGATGAGGCAGTTCCTTGACAGGCAGAGTTATTTATCTTTTCCCCATGTAACATCTGGTTGTGTGCTTGCAAATTTATTTTTAATTCAGAGCTCCAAAAAAGATTTCGCGGTGGTGCAAGGTGCCCGGATGAACGGCTCGGAGGGGAAGGTGAAGTGAATGGTTTCCCGGGGCAACTGGTGACCCTCAGCCTGTCCCCTGGCCCCTGTTCCTGCTTCTGACACAACATCTAGGAACAGAGGGGTGGCTCGAAGGCGTTCCAGACCCCCTGCCAATCAAAAGGCAGCTGTAACCATGGTTCCCAGATGCAGAGCCAGGATGAGGGCTCATCTCTCTTGGTTCCCTGCGGTTCTCTGAGCAGGAGGACAAGCACCACTGGGGGCGAGGCAGGCTGAGTTTCTCTCTATCCTGTCTGTCTCTGAAACTCTGTGACCCCCTATGTCTCCTGAGCTCTTACCAGAACCCTTAATTTAACAGCCAGAAAGAAAACGAGCGGTTTTTGGAGGCAACACTGGCTGGAGTTAGGACATATGAAACCTGGGTCCAACCAGCCATTGCTGGCTGTGTGACCTTGGGAAACTCCTTCCCTCTCTGGTTCCCGTTCTCCCAATTCATCAGGGAGGGTTTGGAGTCTGGGATCCCCTCAGGTCCCCATTTCAAGACTCACTAATTAGTGAGTCTAAGGGGTTGCCAGGCATCATGGTGCCTAGTTTTGTGCTTCTGCCTGACTATGCATGCGGCAGCATGGAGACCCAGGGCAGCTGCCAATAGGCTCCCTTTCCTTGCCAGCCTTCTCTTTGCCTTAGACCTTGACACCTCCTGTTCCCCTGCCTGGAGCTCTCCTTCCTTGGGAGTGCACAAGGCCTCCTTCTCCACCCCACCCAGGTCTACCCTCGGATGTTACCTTCTCATCCAGACTTTCTCTCACCAGTCAAGCCAAAAGAACCTGTCCACTCCCCTCTCTTCGGAGCCTCGGGATATAGTGTGCTTTCTGTCTGTGTGCCGTCTGTCTCCCCTTAGAGGATGTAAACTCCAGGAGAGCAGCGACTCCATCTGTCTTGATCATGGCAGGGTCTGGTACACTGTAGGACTTAATAAATGTTTGTCAAATGAGTGAATGAATGAATGAGTGAGTGAGTGAAGAAAACATTTATTGTTCCCTGCTAAATGTCAGGTTAGGTTAGGACAAGTTAGACTAGGTTAGGACTTATGGAAAATGAATGGAGCAAAAAACTCACAGGCTAGGAGAAATGAATGTCAGAGGCAACTTTGAAAGATGAAATGAATTCCTTCAAAATGGGTGGTGTGTGTGTTGTGGGGTGTGTATGGGTGTATGTGTGCTTGTGGCATAAGGGGGATTCTTTTCTGTTGTGGTAAAAATGACAATACAGGATAAATTAGAGAAAATAATTGTATACATTAAATCTATATTTTCTATAATAGTAAAAGTAGTCATAATGACCATGCATTGAGTCCTTATTTTGTATACGGCATAAAGCTTTAGACATATGAACTGTGACCTTACAAAAGGCCCACTCTGAGGTCAGGGACTGTCATCCTCACTGCTGTATCCCCAGTGCCTGGCACATATTGTGTCTGCTAAGTTGCTTCAGTCATGTCTGGTTCTTTGCAACCCTATGGCCTGTAGCCCGCCAGGCTCCTCTGTCCATGGGGATTCTCCAGGCATGAGTTCTGGAGTGGGTTTCCGTGGCTTCCTCCAGGGGATCTTCCCAACTCGGGGATCGAACCCACGTCTCATGTCTCCTGCATCAGCAGGCGGACTCTTTACCACTAGCGCCACCTGGGAAGTCCCTGGGACATATTAGGGGTCCAATACTCACTTATGATATGAGTGACTTTCCATTTTATATTCAAGGTGACTGATAAGAAAGGATGAGTGACTCATCCAAGGAAACACAGCTAGCAGGTAACAGAGCCAACATTTCAGTTCAGTTCAGTTCAATTCAGTCACTCAGTCGTGTCCAACTTTTGCGACCCCATGAACTGCAGCACGCCAGGCCTCTCTGTCTATCACCAACTCCCGGAGTTCACTCAGACTCATGCCCATTGAGTCAGTGATGCCATCCAGCCATCTCATCCTCTGTCATCCCCTTCTCCTCCTGCCCCCAATCCCTCCCAGCATCAGAGTCTTTTCCAATGAGTCAACTCTTCGCTTGAGGTGGTCGAAGTACTGGAGTTTCAGCTTTAGCATCATTCCTTCCAAAGAAATCCCAGGGTTGATCTCCTTCAGAATGGACTGGTTGGATCTCCTTGCAGTCCAAGGAACTTTCAAGAGCAATATTACATAGGAATCTGGAATGTCAGGTCCATGAATCAAGGCAAATTGGAAGTGGTCAAACAAGAGATGGCAAGGGTGAACGTCGACATTCTAGGAATCAGCGAACTAAAATGGACTGGAATGGGTGAATTTGACTCAGATGACCATTATATCTACTACTGCGGGCAGGAATCCCTCAGAAGAAATGGAGTAGCCATCATGGTCAACAAAAGAGTCCAAAATGCAGTACTTAGATGCAATCTCAAAACAATAGAATGATCTCTGTTCGTTTCCAAGGCAAACCATTCAATATCACAGTAATCCAAGTCTATGCCCCAACCAGTAACACTGAAGAAGCTGAAGTTGAACAGTTCTATGAAGACCTACAAGACCTTTTAGAACTAACACCCAAAAAAGATGTCCTTTTCATTATAAGGGACTGGAATGCAAAAGTAGGAAGTCAAGAAACACCTGGAGTAACAGGCAAATTTGGCCTTGGAATGCGGAATGAAGCAGGGCAAAGACTAATAGAGTTTTGCCAAGAAAATGCACTGGTCATAGCAAATACCCTCTTCACAACAACACAAGAGAAGACTCTACACGTGGACATCACCAGATGGTCAACACCGAAATCAGATTGATTATATTCTTTGTAGCCAAAGATGGAGAAGCTCTATACAGTCAACAAAAACAAGACCAGGAGCTGACTGTGGCTCAGACCATGAGCTCCTTATTGCCAAATTCAGACTTCAATTGAAGAAAGTGGGCAACACCACTAGATCATTCAGGTATGACCTAAATCAAATCCCTTATGATTATACAGTGGAAGTGAGAAATAGATTTAAGGGTCTAGATCTGATAGATAGAGTGCCTGATGAACTATGGACTGAGGTTCGTGACATTGTACAAGAGACAGGGATCAAGACCATCCCCATGGCAAAGAAATGCAAAAAAGCAAAATGGCTGTCTGGGGAAGCCTTACAAATAGCTGTGAAAAGAAGAGAGGTGAAAGCAAAGGAGAAAAGGAAAGATATAAGCATCTGAATGCAGAGTTCCAAAGAATAGCAAGAAGAGATAAGAAAGCCTTCCTCAGCGATCAATGCAAAGAAATAGAGGGAAACAACAGAATGGGAAAGACTAGAGATCTCTTCAAGAAAATTAGAGATACCAAGGGAACATTTCCTGCAAAGATGGGCTCGATAAAGGACAGAAATGGGATGGAAGCAGAAGATATTAAGAAGAGGTGGCAAGAATACACAGAAGAACTGTACAAAAAAGATCTTCATGACAAGATGATCACGATGGTGTGATCACTCACCTAGAGCCAGACATCCTGGAATGTGAAGTCAAGTGGGCCTTGGAAAGCTTCACTACAAAGAAAGCTAGTGGAGGTGATGGAATTCCAGTGGAGCTGTTTCAAATCCTGAAAGATGATGCTGTGAAAGTGCTGCACTCAATATGCCAGCAAATTTGGAGCCAACATTTAAGCCAACGTTATTTGGCTCTGTCCACGCTGAAAAAGGAGATCTTCTCCCTGCCTGATGCTTCTTTGAATCACTGTATCCCACCCCTTCCCCTGAAGAAATGACATTCCCACCCTCTCCCCTCACCAGCCCTCTCAACTTGACTGACAGTCTGCTTGGTCAAAGTCTGAAGGACCTTGCCCTGGAAGGAATGGAATTCAGGCCATCAAAACTGCAGCCCACCCCAGCCCTGGTGTCTTTGAAGCGTCCTGGTTTTTTGTCATCCTGCACCGTGCCTGACGGGGCTGCTGTGGGAGGACCAGGGAACATTCTGTGGGCAGACAGATTCCAAACTTCCTGACAGGCCTGGACTCATTACCCAGCTGCCCCACGGGCGAGCTCTGAAAAGCACGGCTGAAGCGCCGAGCCTGCGCATTCAGCAGGGATGAATGGGATGAATAATTAAAGCACCATCAGGCACCAACAGCTTGGCCAGGGGGTTGCTATGTAGCTGGCAACACTGCAGCCCAGCCTGACTTCATTTCGGGTCAGCACAGGGCCCTGTTTGTTCTGGTGGACAGAGGGCACAGCTTGGGGAGGGCAGTTGCAGCCAGACAGAGCTGGGCTCAAGTCCTGCTGCCTCTCAGACATGCTGGGTTCTCCTCTGGAAGTTCTTAGTTCCCATTTGGTGTCTTTGTTTCATCTGTAAAATGGTCATCCCTATTTTACATGGTTGTTGAGGGGATGAAGTTAGATAATGTAAACTGTAAAGTACCTTGTAGAGGTGAGGGTGGCATTCAGGAGAACCTGTCATTCACTTGCTTACTGTCTGCCTGTGACGTCATATTGATGGTGGGGACTTGACTGGTATGTTCACCCTGGAGCATCAGGAACTCAGCCTGCCTTCCATAGATATTTGTTTAACAGTGGAATGCATGTGAGTGCAGGTGGTCATTGTGGGCCCAGTCAAATGTGCTGCTTGGAAATTCAATTTGCTGGATATTTGGGACCCTGTAATTTTTAGGCAGGACCCCCAGTCTGTTCCTCATAATTGTCAACTAGGTTTATTTATATCGGTGGCCTGGTGACAATGTGGCCTGAGACGTGGTTGCTCAATTTTCTGAGCCCAGTTCTGAGCAGAGGCCTATACTGGTGCATTTGGTGAGACAGAGGACGAATATCTCCTGGAGGCAGTGTGAACCCAAGGCAAGAGTGTGGTCTGGGGTCATCCATCTCATTTCCATCATTAGGAAAGGTAGAAACATACTCAGCCACATATAACAGAAACCCTACTATTCAGGTATAACCCAATGGGTGCTTGTTGCCCTGTATGGCAAGAAGTCCATGGAAGGTCGCTGGGACCACTGTGGCTCTCACTGCTGTCGGCCAGGTTCTGCCATCTTTACTGTGTAGCCTTTTGTCCTCATTTCCGGTATCTCGTGGTTCCAAGATGACTGCCACGACTCAGACATTGCCTCTTTGTTCCATGTAGGATGAAGGCGAAGTGATAAGTTCAAAGGAAAGGACTTTCTAATTGTGGAGGAATGCTGTCTCTGGGCTTTTCCTAAAGCAATTGGCTAGATCATTGTCACATGCTGCTGCTGGCCAAAAAAGAAGCAGGGAAAACTAGTTTTCTGGGTTTCTATTTTTCTTTCTTTTTTGTTTTTTTGTAGCCAGTGTGAGAGGAGCTGTTGTCTGTGTGGAAAGGAGGTGGCCATGCCCAAATATGGTTTCAACAGCTCTAGAATGGTTCCCCAAACCCTGAAGTTCCCTCTACGCATATGCACCAATGCTTGAACTTCTAGAAAGATCCTCTTCCACGATCACAGTATTGATCAAGATGTGGGTTGTGTAATTACTGCTCCACTGGTACCAACTGTGTGGTTTCAGGCAGACTCTGTTATCTTGATGTGCCTCGTGGGGATCATGGTCCTTCCCCATGGGTTTGTTTTATCAGGACTTAGAATTGCACCTGCCCTATATAGTAGGCATTTAAAAACTGTGGCCTTTAAATTGTTGTTGTTATTATTATGACTATGGTTCCTAGGACAAGGCTTGGATGCCAGTGAAAACAATGAGGATCCACTCACTGTCTGTGGGGTGGTCCTAGCTCTGCCCCCACTTGCTGTGTAACTTTGGGTAAGCCGCTGCCCCCCTCTAGGCTGGAGTCCCCTCTGTATAAAGAGGGTCTGGAACCAGAGGGTTGCTGCAGTCTTCCCCTGATGTGACTCAGACACCACATGTCAGGCAGCCTGTGATCGTCCCTTCCTTGAGACTGGGTCTTGTTGTGAAGAGCTGCAGGGTCCTGGGAGGGGGAATCTTGGTGAATGTGGAGGCTCTGCTAGGTTTGCTGACTCCAGGTCCCTCCCTGCCAGTTCAGTGTCTGGCACCGGTGGAGGCCCCCCTGCCTCTGGGAGGCCTGAACTGCCCTACCCTCGGCTCCTCACCCTTCCTCTCTCAGGCTCCTGCCACCCTTCCTTCCTTCTCCAAAACTTACTTCCTCTTGCTGACATCCCAGCCAGCACTGACCGTCAGCCAGCCAGCTTCCTACAGTGGGAGGCCCCGCACTGGGGAGAGCATGTTAAAGAGGCTCCCCGGGTTCCCTCTGTGACCTGGTGTTAACTTTTTCTGACAAGGGGGCTGGAAAGCCTCTCTGCCCTCCCGTGGTAATACATACTTGTATGTAATATATACTTGTGAGCTCAGCAAGTTCCCATTCCTCTCCGGGACTCTGTTACCTCATCCGTGAAGTGTGGCAGTTGAATGCAATGGGTTTTGAGAGGCAGGGAACTTTTCTGAGCCTCTGGGATGGAGGACCTGCTGTGGCACAGGTTGTGGTTGTCGCTTGTCCCCTTGGCCCTGCAGACCCTTGATGTGGTGCTGATGCTATTTGGAAAGGGGGAGGGGCATGGTTTCAACAGGGCTCCTGTGCCACCAGCCCCCATCTCCTCAGGCAGGCAGCTTTCTTTGATCTATTTCTTGTGTTGGCATCCACTGAAGTTTTGACTGGAAGAGTGCTCCAAAGTTAAAATTAAAAGTTTGAAAGTAAGATCTGACACTTTATAGGTTTACCATGTGCTAGGCGCTCTGCTAGATGTTTCCAACACATTAATTTGTGTAATCTTACAGCAATGCAGTGAAGCAGGGCCTGTTTACTAGTTCCGTTTTAAAGCTAAGGATTTTGAGCAAAGAGAAGTTCAGTAACTTACCCAAGGTCACAGAGCGAAGAAAGTAGGATCTGAACCCAGGCAGCTTGCTCTTCACTACTGTTTTCTCCCAGAATGCTACTGATTTGGCTCATCCTTTCTGCATCCCATCTGATGTGGGAATTCCTGCTGCAACATCTCCCAAATTCATTGCCTGTTCTCAGCTTGTACACTTGCAGGGATGGGGAACTCATTCCTTCTCTGGGGATCTGTAGTCAATTGTACCAGCTTGAAATCTCATCCCCAAACTCATGGGCTCCTTAATAAGTCCTAGGGGCTCAAAATGGTTTCCTGGGAAACAGAACAGCTTGCTCAGCCCCAGGGACCTGGTGTGGTCTGGGCCATAGATGGAAGGATTTAGAGGGGCCAACAAGCCTGCCGGCTTTGGGGTGATGGGAGAGGAGGCAGGGTGGACATTAGGATTGTGGCACAGAGCTTGTGAGCTCTGGAATACTTTCCCATTCTCAGCCTTAACCTCATCTTCTCTGAAATGGCACTTATAATACCATTTTACTCATAGGGCTGGCATGAGGATTAAATAAGATAATCCACGTTAAGTGCCTGACACATCAAAACAATGTTAGTACTTGGTATCATCACCAGTATCATCATCACCACATAAGTCTATCTTCTCACTCCAGAGTTTAGTAATGATTTGGTTAGTGGCTTAATTGTCCAGTTAACGAGGTCAGAAACTTCATTCTTGGTCTAAGCCCAAGAATTCTCTTTGGCATAGAGAAGAAACTGAGTACCAGAGAAGAGTGGTCTTGCTTAAAGCTTGAGCCTAGTCAGTGGCTGGAGAGAATACAGTTCCGCAGTGAGAGGTAATTGGTCAGTCTCCCCTAACGCTCTTGGTAACACAGGGTCAAAGGTCAGCAGCAGACCCTAGGAGAGAGTATAGCTGGTTCGTGGGCATATTGTTTCTGGGAGGATCAGGGAATTATCTCCAGGAACATAGTATAGATGTCATGGCCAGGTATTCAAATCCAAACACCTAGATGTGTTGTCTGACTAAGGACTTCTATACTGTATCTGGTGTGAGACACAGTTTGGGTGGGTGTAGCCTGGACTGGGCAAAGACAGACTTTCTGAAATATTTTTAGGGGGTGAGGGACAAAAGAACAGGGTGCCTGAGTGGTCTGGTGGAGAAAGCAAGGGCTCAGGAAGCACAGGTGGTCTTGGATCCCAGGCTGTCCATGAACTTGGTGGTGAGCCATGAGCCTCACTTTTATCAGAGAGAAGATGGAGATGGGGTTATTGAAAGGATTAAATCTGACACTGGCAGCTGAGTAGCTAGAAAAGCTGCCTACCCAGAATTTGTCCAATTTGATTAAAAATTGGGAGACTTGACACATCTAAATCCAGTTTGCCTCTCTCAGAAAGATCTCGGCACCTTGATCTCGGCTGTCTCAAGAGGCCAAGCTGGGCATCTCTGCCCCCTAGAATTGGGTGGAGGAGCATATGCTCTCTAGTTTATCCATCCGCCCAGGCCTGCAGGTGGGTCAGAGGTCAGATGGTCCATCCTCCTGCCCCAGCAAGCCTGCCCCAGACCCTGGAAGCAGCTCCCTGCTCCCGGAAGAGAGATCCTGGGAGAGGAAAGTTCCCCACCCCGGAGGTGTTTGCTCAGGGCTGCTACAGGATGAATGTTTCCTTTCATAATGTGGCTAATCATTTTCCCCTCCAGGCAGGACTGGAGTTTCTCCCAAGCTCCTCACAGATGTAGTGCCCTTGGGCTCTTAATCAATGTTACATGGCAATTAATAATAGATCCTCCTGCTCCAGCTCACGCACGCCCGGCTCCCTGCTCCTTCTGACAAGCTGGCATCTTCTCAGCCAGATGAGGCTGAAATCAAAGGCCTGAAATTAGACCTGAAAACTTTTCTCCAGTTGTGTGTGGGAAGGAATCAGGAGAGCCTGAAGCCCTGCCAGATCCAGGGCTGGGTGAGGTTTTCGTTTTAGCCTCACAATGACTCCACTGGATGATCAGCCCTGCTTTAGGGATAGGGCAATTTGTTGCAGGCCCTTACTCACTGATCCCTGTGGTTCTCACACTCCAGTGTACACTGGTGTGATTCAGGAGTCTGCAGTGGAACCCTGCAGCAAATTTGGAAAACTCAGCAGTGGCCACAGGACTGGAAAAGGTCAGTTTTCATTTCAATCCCAAAGAAAGGCAATGCCAAAGAATGTTTAAACTACCATACAGTTGCACTCATCTCACATGCTAGCAAAGTAATGCTTAAAATTCTCCAAGTCAGGCTTCAACAGTATGTGAATGGAGAACTTCCAGATGTTCAACCTGTATTTAGAAAAAGCAGAGGAACCAGAGATCAAATTGCCAACATCTGTTGGATCATAGAAAAAGCAAGAGAATTCCAGAAAAACATCTACTTCTGCTTTATTGACTATGCCAAAGACTTTGGCTGTTGGATCACAACAAACTGTGGAAAATTCTTCAAGAGATGGGAATACCAGACCACCTAACCTGCCTCCTGAGAAATCTGTATGCAGGTCAAGAAGCAATACTTAGAACCGGACATGGAACAACAGACTGGTTCCAAATTGGGAAAGGAGTATGTCAAGGCTGTATATTGTCATCCTGCTTATTTAACTTCTTTACAGAGTACATCATGCGAAATGCCAGGCTGAATGAAGCACAAGCTGGAATCAAGATTTAACAGTATGTGAATGGAGAACTTCCAGATGTTCAACCTGTATTTAGAAAAAGCAGAGGAACCAGAGATCAAATTGCCAACATCTGTTGGATCATAGAAAAAGCAAGAGAATTCCAGAAAAACATCTACTTCTGCTTTATTGACTATGCCAAAGACTTTGGCTGTTGGATCACAACAAACTGTGGAAAATTCTTCAAGAGATGGGAATACCAGACCACCTAACCTGCCTCCTGAGAAATCTGTATGCAGGTCAAGAAGCAATACTTAGAACCGGACATGGAACAACAGACTGGTTCCAAATTGGGAAAGGAGTATGTCAAGGCTGTATATTGTCATCCTGCTTATTTAACTTCTTTACAGAGTACATCATGCGAAATGCCAGGCTGAATGAAGCACAAGCTGGAATCAAGATTGCCGGGAGAGATATCACTAACTTCAGATATGCAGATGACACTACCCTTATGGCAGAAAGTGAAGAGGAACTAAAAGAGTCTCTTGATGAAAGTGAAAGAGGAGAGTGAAAAAGCTGGCTTAAAACTCAACATTCAAAAAACTAAGATCATGGCATTTGGTCCCATCACTTCATGGCAAATAGATGGGAAAACAATGGAAACAGTGACAGACTTCATTTTCTTGGGCTTCAAAATCTCTGCAAATGGTGACTGCAGCCATGAAGTTAAAAGATGCTTTCTCCCTGGAAGAAAAGCTATGACCAACCTAGATATCATATTAAAAAGCAGAGACATTACTTTACCGACAAAGGTCTGTCTAGTCAAAGCTACGGTTTTTCCAGTAGTCATGTATGGATGTGAGAGTTGGACCATAAAGAAAGCTGAGCACTGAAGAATTGATGCTTTTGAACTGTGGTGCTGGAGAAAACTCTTCAGAGTCCCTTAGACTGCAAGAAGATCAAAGCTGTCAATCCTAAAGGAAATCAGTCCTGAATATTCATTAGAAGAAATGATGCTGAAGCTGAAGCTCCAAAACTTTGGCCACTGATGAGAAGAACTGACTCATTGAAAAAGACCCTGATGCTAGGAAAGATTGAAGGCAGGAGAGGGGACAACAGAGAATGAGATGGTTGGATGGCATCACTGACTCAAAGGACATGAGTTTGAGCAAGCTCTGGGAGTTGGTGATCGACAGGGAAACCTGGTGTGCTGCAGTCCACGGGGTGGCAAAGAGTCGGACATGACTGAACAACTGAACTGAGTGGGACCCGAGAACTAATGTTTCCAACAGGTTCCCACTCTAGTACTCTTGCCTAGAGAATTCCATGGACAGAGGAGCTTGGTGGGCTACAGTCCATAGAGTCACTCAGAGCTGGACATGACTGAAGTTATTAAGCAGCAGCAGTAGCATCCAGGGCAAATTACTCCATGCCAGGCAATGAATAATAGTGATGAATAACACAACAGTAGCACCTGCCCTCTCACTGGGTGGCATCCACCTGGAGCATCATGTGGTGCGTAGAGAAGCATGTTCTAGAATGATACAGGCTTGATTCAAGACCTGACTCTGCTGGTTACTCTCTCTGATTCTGGGCAGTTTTCCTGACCTTTTGGAGCCTCAATCTCTACAGTTGTCTAATGGGAATAATTATATTTCCTGCCTTGGATCATTGATATGGGGATTCAATGAGGAGAGAAGTGTAGAAATATGTGCTAAGAAATGGTAGTTGCAATAATAATATACCATTAATAACAAGGTTATTATTATTGTTTGGGTCATTGTCTGAAGTTGTGCAGCTTTCTCCTAGGGCAACTGAGATTCATTCATTCATTCATTATTTGTTCATTAATTCTTTTGACACATATGCCTTGAACATCACGTATGTACCAGGTGTTAGAAACACAGAGGTGAACCCAAAAGCTAAACTTACTCTCATGAAGCACACTTTCTTGCCATAACAAATATAGAAGTCAAAGAGGTGTAAGTGCTATGAGGAGAATTTGGATTTTGCAGGGCAGGGTGTAGGTTTTGTGGGTGGGAGAGACAGGCAGGTGATGCTCTTTTAGTAATCAGTGGAGGCCCCTCTAATAAGGTGATCTAGGAGTGGAAAGCTGACTGAGGAGGTGTACCAGGGGAGGGTGTTCCAGGCAGAGGACGCAGAGAGCACACAGGTCAGGTGAGGAGCAAGGTCAGGGCATGCATGGCACCTGCAAGTCTAATGGCGTCGCATCCAGGGGTTCTGGACCTTTGTATTCCTTGGGCCCCCAGCAGCCTGCATCTCTCTTCTCCCCTCCTCTCTTCCCCATCAAGGACTGATCCCCTCGGAGCTGTCTTTTTTCCCCCAGCGCTGCCTAGCCTGGTCACAGACACCACAGCTTTGGAGTTGGCCGATCCCTCTGTGACCTCCATTTGATACACCTGCAAAGTAGAGATACTCCTCTTACCTAAACCACAGGTGTGGTGCGGATCAGAAGGGCTCCAGGCTGTGACAATGCTAAGCAAGCTGGGCGTTTAGTAGGTGCTCGGTGAATGATTGTTATCACCATTCCCTCCTCTCTGTCTTCTCTTCCCGCTCAGCTCAGTGAGACCCAAGATTCCAGGTGGAAACTCAGACCCAGAATTGTTAGCCAGGGAGTGTGTCTCATTTGCATAGCTTTGCATAAGGCCTGGAATGGTGTGTACCTCTTCTTGCCTTTAGTTCCTGTGAGCTCACGTCACCATTTAAAAATAGGGTGTTGATCTTCCCCTTTTCCCACCACTCCCTTTGCCTATTGAAAAAATTTCAGGCTATTAATCAGATCTGCCAGGTTTGGGAGCTGTTTTTATTTTGGCCCAGTGCAGTAGGGTGTCACCCGTTCTAGGAAGCGCTTGATTATCTGCGTTACTGGAGGGGGGATGACAACAGTGATCTCACACAGTAGAAGGTCCTGGAAGCTCTGAAAAGAAAAGTCAATTTTATTCTTTCTGCTTACAAAAGTAGAACATATAGGCAAAATGGGAAAATATAGAACAGCAGGAAAAATTCCCCTAAAACATACCCATAATACTCCAACCAGGCACAATCACAGTTAACACATCAGTATATTTTTCCTGGTTTATTTTTGCCAATGCAATTTTTATATAATTGAGATCATACCATATACATATAAAATATTGAAGCTGGCTTTCTCATTAACAAATATCATATTTCCCTATTCTCTTGCAAACTTTGTAAACTTCATTTTCACATCCATGTAATATTCCATTCTTAATCATTCCTGGTTTAGGACATTTATATTTATAAATTTTTTTTCCCTGCTATTGTATATGTGGTTGTGATGGCAAGTTCTTAGCTTTTTCTGCTTTTATTCTGGGTTATTTTCTCAAGGGAGATTCTAGAAGCGAGATGACTGGGATGGAAAGGGGAGATGTTTGAGGCTATGGATAGATTTTGCTGAACGCCAGCTGAGTATCTGGGTTCAAGAACGTGCTTTTGTGTTGGCATTAACTGAAACCCTCTGAAGGAAACCCTAAAGCAACCTTGGGATACCCTGTAATGGCAGTATATAAGACAGTGGCCCCTTCTACAGCCTACTGTTTGAGTGGCTCCTGACACTCAACTCTCTGCTAGAGTGGAAGGCTGCTTTCTCACAAATATCCCTTGAGAAAAATGTGTTTAAGAAAGTATCTGGGATTCAGTGAAACTTGAGCTATGTCTCCAAGGCTGTGTCTTTATGCTCTCACAAGTCCTAGTTTGCAAAAAGTGACTTGGCTTTGTGTCAGTTAGGAATGCCTTTGGCTTAAACAAATATGAGTTTCTATTTTTTTACTTAAGATAGCAGTCCAGGGTATGTGCAACTGCGCAGGGATGCTGTGTAGGCCTCAGGCACAATCTTTCTGTTCTGCTATCTCTGGTATAGTGGCATTTGTTTTTGCAATTCTTACTTCATGGTCCCATGCCACACCTCCAAGTATCAAATCCTCATTTTCGGTTTGAAGAAAAAGGAATGGTAATGGGGCAAAGGGACATGCCAGCCAGGTCTGTTCTTCACATCAAAAAGGCAAAAGCTTTCCTAGCAGCCCCATCTAGCAGATTTTTGCTTGCATCTCATGAGCCAGAACTAAGTCATCAGCCATTCCAGAATCAATTACTGGTGAAGAAGAATAAGGTTATGTGTCCTTTGGAATAATCAGAATTCACTCTCAGGGCTCAGGTACGGATCTACCCTCCTTGAGATCAGTGGATCACGAGCTCCATAGGAAAAAGCAAATTTTTCTTTTCAGGAAAAAATGGGGTGTGGGTGGGTGGGATGAATATTAACAGAGAGGGGACATTGTCATGGGCTTTGTGGAAGACATTATGATTTCATCCCTAGGGAGGCCTCTCATTGGCTGATTTCCATTCCTCTTGCCTGGTGATAGGCTCGGGGATGAACACTTGGCCAAATCAGGATAAAGAAATCCAGTCCATAATGAGGAGAAGGGAAGGCTCCTCCTCTGTGTTGTGGGGTACTCAGATGTGATACCCAGAACTGCTGCAGCCATTTTGTTGCTACGAGACAAGCCAAACTGAAGATGAAGCTGACAAATGCACAGGGGAGGGAAAAGCTATCCAAAGGGATCTTGGGAATTCCCTTTGGAAGGGGATTCCCAAGAAATGGTGCTGAAATCTTGATTTAATTATACCTGAGGCCCTCGTTACTTCTAGACTTTCCAGTCACCAAAGCCAACATACTCCCCTTGTAGAAACAAACTCAGCAGAGGTTTCTGATGCAACTCAAAGAATTGTAACCAACAGAGATGCAAACAGGAACTAAAGAAAAAACAATGTTGTGTGGTTAAATAAGTTTGAAGAACAAGATTAAGCAAGTTTGACGTCTTTTTTTTTTTGCTTGAGTTAGATTATTTTACATATATGCTAGCATGTAATATGACGCTGCACCAAAGGGAAGATCTCACATAGCATTTCCAAGACATATTGTCCCCAGAATGCTTTTACCATCAGACATGGGTCATCCCTGGGACCTGTTGAGACTAACCCCTACAGTATAGACCTTGGCTTTCAACAAGAGATGGAAATTAACAGTTATTGTAGACAGAGTTAGGAAGAAAATTGAGAAAGGGTAAAGGTTTAAAGGTTTCGGTTCCCCAAGTTTCCCCTCATGGTCTGTGAGTTTCCTCTGAGGGAGCTCAACATCAAACAGATTAGACACAAATGTTAGCTGGAATTTGGAAAAAAGAAAATTCCAGGAAGCTCAGTGTAATGCAAAGAGTGTCAGGTCTGCAGGAGAGGTGGAGGTGGAAGTGATTGGAGTCCTAGTCCTGGATGGAGCAGCTTGTCTTTCTGGGTGGCTATGGGTGGATGCTTTCTCTCTGGACTTTAGTTGTCTCAACTGGAATGTATGGAGAGGGTCAGTTTGCCTGTGATGTTCCTCTCAGACATCCCAGGGCGTGGTTAGGGCTGGTGTAGGATGAGCCTTTGCAGACACTTTCTCAGTACCAGGCCTCAGTGGTGTCCTAGAGAGACAGAGAGGGAGATGAATAGGACACTTACCCTTACCCTCCAGGAAGCAATTGTCTAAAGGTGCTGGTGTGTGCATGTGTGAATGTGCGTGTATGTGGTGCATATAATTAACAACTGGAGATGAAATAAAAGTTTTAACCTATCCATTCACCTTCTTCTAGCACTGTTAATCCTAGAATGCTGTGATCCTGAGGCCATATTCATGCTCTGTGGGGAAGAGAGCCCTGATGGTTCAGTGGTGTCTGCCGTGAATGGTGGGCAGGGGCATGCCTGCCTATTTGTCTAGTCCTTGTAACACAGTATGAATGGGATAAGGAGGAGTCATCAGAGGTGCTGTGGGAGCCAGAGGAGAACCTGGCTTGGTGGTAGTCGAGGCAGACCTTCTGGAAAAGAGGACATTAATGAACCAATGGGAGTTTGCTAAGCATAGAGAAGTGGAAAGAGAATTCCATGCTGTTGACCAAAGGCCTCTCTCCTGCCTTTAGTGGGGTGGGTGGAAGAGGGTGGGATAAATGCAGAGGTGCCAGGAAGAGGCCCCAGATAGCCAGCCAGGTGGGGGCAGGGGCTGGACTGAGAGGTGCTATGGAGAAGAAGGGGGAGGGGCCCAGGAATTGAGCATATCCGGGTATCTTGAAGTGGTGGTCCCCTTCTCTTTCCATGAGGGTTTAGGGGGCTAAAGGGGCCTCCTGGGACTGCGGGGCCAGCTTCTTCAGATGAATCTGCGGTTGACCTTTGCCTATTCTGAGCAAACAACTCAGCCCTGAAGCTGTGGAGCTGAGGCTGTGAGTGAGCCTGCCTCCAGCCTGGGGCTGCCTGGAAGGCTAGGAGCCCCACTGGGGGATTGCTCTTGACTACTGGCCACCCAGCAAGATCAATGAGGTTCTCCTGCAGAAGGGACCAGGTGGATTCCTTTGCTCCTGCCTGTCTAGGGGCGTGGGAGGAATGCGCAGAGAAGGCTTGTGAGGGGCCCTAATATCAGCAACAATAACAAATGACTCTCCTGATATCGGCCCAGCACCCCACATCTAAAGCCTGCCATTGTCTCTTCTGCCATAGCCTTCATTCCTGGTGTTATAATCTCACTTGGATAGTTACTAGAGAACTCCCACTGGCCTCCCTGCTTCCACCTGGCCCTCTCCAATCTGTTCCACATAGGATCCTGCCACTCTTCCAATCAAAATCCTCCAACAGGTTCCATCTTACTGAGCTGAAGTAAAAATCCCAACACTCTCATCTGCTCCCCTACAGGTAGCCCCCACTGCCCACTCCCTCTCTCACCTTGTTTCTCATCATTCCCAATTATGCACTCTGCCCCCCCGCCCCCCGAGCCTTCTGGTTTTTCCACTAAATTACTGTAAGCATTCATGCCTCAGGACCTTTGCACCAGCCATTCGTTCTGCCTGGAATGCTATTTCAGATAATCACATGATTCCCTCCATTATCTCCTTTAGACCTCCACTCAAATGTTGTCTTCTTATTAAGGCTTCCCTGACCACCCTATCTAAAATTGCATCTCCCTCTACAATTTCTGAATCTTCCCATGTTTTTATCCACAGGACATATACTGTGTAACAGACTGTATGTTTTACTTATATATTAATCTGACTCTCTCCTTAGGTGTGAGTTCCATCATTGCAGGGACCTTTGTCTTCTTGATCACTATGGAGATCCCGACAGGAAATACTGTCTGGTGCATATTAGGAGCTCAGTAGATAGCATCATCAACTCAATGGACATAAATTCTAGCAAAGTGTAGGAGATAGTGGAGGACAGAGAAGCCTGGTGGGATACAATCCATGAGATTACAATGAGTCAGACACGATTTAGCAACTGAACAACAACAACAATGTATTTGTTAAATGACTGAAGAAATGATAACACTGAGCATCATGTGCCTGCCTCTGAGCTGTGCTATCTTAAACAAATCTAGGAAAACTGCACTATGAATTTTTATTTTCAGTTTGGAGAATTTCTCTTGACCCATTATCCATTTTTCTTTCCTGGGCATAGTCTGCTGACAATCTCATCAAAAGGATTCTTCATCTCTGATACCATAGTTTTTTCTAGCATGATTCTAGCTTGCTAGAAAACAAAACTCCTTTTTAAAAAGTGTATTCTCTTCCTAAATTCCCCATCTGTTTGTACGTATTGTTTACCTTTTCCACTAGATCCTTTAAGCAGCTTATTATAGTCATTTTTAAGTTCTTGCCTGATAGTAAATGATCATTTATTGAGTGTATTCATTGTGTCAGGCATTGGTTTAATGCCTTTTATCTCTTTAACAAGTTGGTTGAGATGAGAAACTTAAAGCTAACTAACAGGTAGGTGACTTGTTCCAAGGTCCCTTGGCCAGCAGGCAAGGGTACCAGGGTTCCAGCCCCAGACTGACAGCAGGACTTTTGTTCTAACCAGCTCTGTTGTTATTCCACCTTCAGCCATGAGCTCTCCCAGAAGCCTGGATTCAGCTCACCAATTTATCCACAAAGAAGGATCCAGGTGGCCTGTCCCCATGGCACTTCACTGTGGCCAGGTCTCTGAATAGTGGAGCCAGCTCAGATTCAAGCCCCTCTGCTCCAGACCCCCACCATCTGGCCCCATCTACCTTCCCCTCCCCTCCCCAGGGTTTCGCAGCAGGATGCCAAGCTGGTCCCCTCCTCTGCCAGAATCACTATCCACCTTTTTCTCAGCCACTTCTTCCACCCCAGACTTTATTATTTTGTTTTTAGTTCATTGATTTACTCATTTAATATATGCTTATTTAGTAAATTTAATTCAATATATGTAACTCAGTAAAAATCCCATGGACGGAGGAGCCTGGTAGGCTGCAGTCCATGGGGTCACTAAGGGTCGGACATGACTGAGCAACTACACTTTCACTTTTCACTTTCATGCACTGGAGAAGGAAATGGCAACCCACTCCAGTGTTCTTGCCTGGAGAATCCCAGGGACAGGGGAGCCTGGTGGGCTGCTGTCTATGGGGTCACACAGAGTCAGACACTACTAAAGTGACTTAGCAGCAGCAACTCAGTAAAAAGCCTGTGTACTCAGTCATGTCCAACTTTTTGCAACTCTATGGACTGTATCCTGCCAGGCTCCTCTGTCCATGGGATTCTCCAGGCAAGAATACTGGAATGGATTGCCACTGTCTCCTCCAGGAGATCTTTCTGACCCAGAGATCAAACTCGTGTCTCCTGTGTCTCCTGCATTAACAGGTGGATTCTTCACCACTGAGCCACCTGGGAAGCCCAACTCAGTAAAAGAGACGTGATAAAAGATTGCAGCTTCTGAAGCCAGACAGCTTGGTTTGTGTAACTTTAATAGCAGTTCATCTCTTTGTGCCTAGATTTCCCCATCTGTAAAGTGGGAATAACAGAAAGACCTATCTCAATACACTGATGTGAGGAGAATTAGGGTGTGAGTATAGGGTCTGACACTCAGTCAGCTCTAAGTGTCAGCTGTCACTAAGAGTGAATCCTGTGATGTGGGGACAGAGAGGTGGCTCAGACATGACTCTGTCCTCTGAAATTCCCCAATCCCGAGGGGTATCAGGTATATAAGCCCAGGCCCTGTGGTCAGGACTAGAGTTGGCTCCAGCACAGGCCCAGGGCAACCCAGGAGAGGAGCCCCTCCTTTGCTCGCCCGTCTAGCTGCTTGGCCGCCCAGAGGAAGAGAGCCACTGGGCTGTGAAAAGTCCAGCTGTCCAGGCCAAGGCGGGACCCCCTCCTGCCAGTCCTTCCCCCGGCCCCCACATTCACTCTCGTTGGCCAGAGAGAAGAGTAAGCACTGCGAACACAGGGAGGAGACTGAGGCTGTGACCGCAGACAGACACACAGACAGGGCCTGCGCCGGGAGGCACGCCTGCAGACAGAGCGCTGATGTAATAACAGCTCACACATTGCTCTCAGCATCCGCCAGGTGCTGTTCCAAGTATTCCACATGTATTAATTTATTTGATCCTCACAGCCACCTTATGGGGTATGTCTTATTAATGTCTCCATTTTACTGACAGGGAAAGTGAAGTGGAGAGGGGTTAGGCGATTTGCCAAGGTTGTACCTTGGCAAAGTAGTAAGTGGCAGAATATATATTCCAACCCAGGGAGCCATGTTCCAGAGACAGAACCACTGCAGCGTGGGTACGTGCCCCCTGACGGACCTGGAGCCCTTCCAGGATGCACGAACACAAGAGCCGCACAAGGATGCCCAGTGCATCACACTCACCCGGGCACAGAGGGCCAAGCACACTGCCGTCTAACCCGAGACCCCTGCGCAGCCAGAGCAGGTGGGCTCAGGCAGACACATAGTTGGATGTAGGCACCTGAATGCTGTGTGCACACGTGCCCACCTCAGCACACACAGAAATGGAAATGACAATGACACGATTCTGTAGACACTGGCCTGACTCTCTGCTGACCTCTCACAGGCTCCTCTCAACCCTCCATGGGAGCAGCGGCACCAGCAGAAGGGGCTTTACCAGTGTGATTCCCCAGCACATCCAGTGCAGCGCCTGGCACCTAAGACCTGCTCAGCTCATGCGGTTTCATGCCCTAGGCCTTGTGTCAGACTTCTGGCAGTTCAGAGCCCTAACTTTGCAGTCAGACAAGCTGCCCTCCTCCTTATGAGGCAAGGGATTCCACCTTTCTGAGCCTCCGTCCCCTGGAGCCTGCCCAGCCCCGGTGCCTGCTGGCAAGTGCTCCAGCACGCAGGGAACTGGGGTGCTTCTGCTTCTGCGCCTTTGCCCCACGGATCCACATGGTTCCCTCCTTGGCCCCTTCAGGCCTTTGCTCCAGTGTCACCTTTCCAGCGAGGGCTTGCCTGATCTCTTTCCTTCACCTGCAACCCCTCCCCACTGCCTTCCCTGCCCTCCTCCTCTCAGCTGCCACCACCCTGCATCATCCCCACAATCCTTGTCTCAGAGACAGGCTTGACTTATGTGTTTATTGCTTGCCGCCCACTAAAGCTCCATGAAGACGGGACTGGGTCTCTGAGCCCAGAATGGTGCCTGGTGTGTGGCAGGAGCACAAGGACCCTCTGGGGGTAGAGAATGAGATTCATTATGAAATGAGGGTGATAGTAGCAACCCGAGGGCTTGCTAGGAGGTGAGGTGAGAATATCACACATGGATACTTACTACGTGGGACAGAGATTGCTATCTCAGAGCTCTTTAAAAATTATTACAGAGGTACCATGTGACCAAGAAAGGCAATGCCAAAGAATGCTCAAACTATCGCACAATTGCACTCATCTCACATGCTAGTAAAGTAATGCTCAAAATTCTCCAAGCCAGGCTTCAGCAATATGTGAACTGTGAACTTCCAGATGTTCAAGCTGGTTTTAGAAAAGGCAAAGGAACCAGAGATCAAATTGCCAACATCTGCTGGATCATCGAGAAAGCAAGAGAGTTCCAGAAAAACATCTGTTTTTATTGACTATGCCAAAGCCTTTGACTGTGTGGATCACAATAAACTGCAGAAAATTCTAAAAGATATGGGAATACCAGACCACCTGACCTGCCTCTTGAGAAACCTGTATGCAGGTCAGGAAGCAACAGTTAGAACTGGACATGGAACAACAGACTGGTTCCAAATAGGAAAAGGAGTACGTCAAGGCTGTATGTTGTCACCCTGCTTATTTAACTTATATGCAGAGTACATCATGAGAAATGCTGGACTGGAGGAAGCACAAGCTGGAATCAAGATTTCTGGGAGAAATATCAGTAACCTCAGATATGCAGATGACACCACCCTTATGGCAGAAAGTGAAAGGAACTAAAAAGTCTCTTGATGAAAGTGAAAGAGGAGAGTGAAAAAGTTGGCTTAAAGCTCAACACTCAGAAAACTAAGATCATGGCATCTGGTCCCATCACTTCATGGAAATTAGATGGGGAAACAGTGGAAACAGTGTCAGACTTTATTTTGGGGGGCTCCAAGATCACTGCAGATGATGATTTCAGCCATGAAATTAAAAGACACTTACTCTTTGAAAGGAAAGTTATGACCAACCTAGACAGCATATTCAAAAGCACAGACATTACTTTGCCAAGAAAGGTCCATCTAGTCAAGGCCATGGTTTTTCCAGTGGTCATGTATGGATGTGAGAGTTGGAGTGTGAAGGAAGCTGAGCGCCGAAGAATTGATGCTTTTGAACTGTGGTGTTGGAGAAGACTCTTGAGGCCCCTTGGAGAGCAAGGAGATCCAACCAGTCCATTCTAAAAGAGATCAGTCCTGGGATTTCTTTGGAAGGACTGATATTAAAGCTGAAACTCCAGTACTTTGGCCACCTCATGCAAAAAGTTGACTCATTGGAAAAGACTCTGATGCTGGGAGGGATTGGGGGCAGGAGGAGAAAGGGATGACAGAGGATGAGATGGCTGGATGGCATCACCGACTCGATGGACATGAGTTTGGGTGAATTCTGGGAGTTGGTGATGGACAGGGAGGCCTGGCGTGCTGCGATTCATGGGGTTGCAAAGAGTCAGACACGACTGAGCGACTGAACTGAACTGAACCATGTGACCCCATGCCCCACGGTAAGTCTCAGGCAATACCTGGGAGCATCGAGTAAACCATGAAAAGTCCTTTGCCAAGCACGGCCTGCAGCCCCTGCTGCCCACTCTCCTTCTTGAGTCACTGCTGTCGGCCTGTGGGCATGCTGCCAGGCCTTTCCTGCATGTTTACACCTGCACCGACATAAAAAAGTGTAAACAAATGTGGTACGTCTATGGGATCATCCTCCACTCATGCAACAACTGTTTATTGAGCACCTATTACTATGTGTCAGGTATTTTCTAGGGCCACTCACATGAGATTCCTGCCCTCCGGTCTTGACATTCTAATCAAGCAGAGAGCAGATAAGTACCAAGTGTGATTTCATGAGGTGATCGACACTGTAAGAGACATAGATTCAGATAAAGGGATAAAGAATGAAAGGAGTGGGACTGAGGGGCTGTTAGTTCAGATGGTTGGGGGGGTACTTCTAAGGGGGTGACATATGACATGGGATCTGGAGGGTGAGGAGGGACAGGCCTTGTAGATTTCTGGGGCAGAGCCTTCCTGGCAGAAGGGACAGCGGGTGCCAAGGCCCTAAGGCTGGAAATTAGTGGGTTGGAAAAAGAACAAATTCAGTCGGGCCAGAGTGGATGAACCGCAGGAGGTGTAGGAGGCTGGGCAGAGAGGTTGGGGGTGCAGAGTATGGGGTGGGGGTGCTGTGGGATGTGTGATGGTAACCACGGAAAGATATTGAGCAGAGGTTTGATCTGGGAGGGGGAGTGGTGGTGGTGGTGCTGTGTGTGTGTGTGTGTGTGTGTGTGTGTGTGTGAGATGTACATGCAATATTTTTATAGTGGTAAAATATGTATATAACAAAAAATTTACCATTTTAAGTGTTCAGTGGCATTAAGTGTATTCACGAGTTGTGCAGCCATCACAGCCATCCATGTCCACTTTTCGTCTTGAAAACCTGAAACTAGGTGCCCATTAACAATACCTCTGCGTACTCCCACCCCCTGCCCTGGCAACCAATGTTCTACTTTCTGTCACTAGGGACCCGACTACTCCAGATACCTTATGTAAGTGGAATCAAAGAGTGTTTGTCTTTTTGTGACTGGCTTAATTCACTCAGCATAATGCCTTTAAGGTTCATCTACATTGTAGCAAATGTCAGAACTTCCTTCCTTTTTAAGGCTAAATAGTATTCCATTGTATGTATAGACCACATATTGTTTACCTATTTATCCATCAATGGACATTTGGGTAGCTTCCATCTCTTGGCTGTCCTGAATAATTCTGCTGTGAACATGGTGTACAAGATCTGTTCAAGTCCTTGCTTTCAGTTCTTTTGGATTTATACCCAGAAGTGAAATTGCTTGATCCTTTGTGTTTTGCAGAACAGACTCCCTGGACTGCTGGGGGAGAGGCCCCATGGAAGGGCAGAAGCAGGGGGTTTCGGAAGCAGCAGGCACCGATCTCTTTTCCTCACTCACCACACATCCCTCTGGGTGGCACGCAGAGGCTCCCTGACTCTAATGATTCAGGCTCTTTCACTTCCATCTTTTAATTCACCTCGCTCCAGCTCTGGGAGGCAAGTGAATGAGGCTCATGGTCTCCTCTGGACAGACAAGGATGAGGCTCAGGGAGGGAGGGTTTCTCAGCCAGCTGCCTTGAAGTGGGGCCCACTTGGGGCTGACTTGAGGGATGGACCATGGCACTCTGAGTCCCCCTCGAGCCTCCCTACTCCCCTCAAGCAGGGCTGGGCAGCTGAGAGCTCGAAACCAGAGAGGTGTTTGTGTCAAGCCTCTAACAAGCCTGAAATCCAGCCCAGGGCATCTGGCCCTGGAGAGCCCTGGGAGCGGCACCCAGATTAACCTCCTGCTGCACAGGAAATCCATTCTGCTCACCTGCAGCTTAGAGGGTTCACCCCGGGAGCCCCCTGCTGTACTATGTCAAGGCTGGGGTGTCTCTGGGCAGGGTTAGGAGCCTCAAGACCAGTTACTAAAGGTCATGCACCCCCTTTCTGTGCCTTCTGAGGCCCCATCAGACCCCCAGCCCCAGTCCACCTTAAGATACCTGTTCAGTTTCCTGAATGTGGATGACCAGCATCTTTCGATGTCCTGGGACAGGTCCTATCTGTACATGTCCCTACTCCATCTTGATATCCCAGGGAGGTAGGGTCAGGCCAGCAACAAATGGGCGGGACGGGGAGTGACTTGTTCTAGGCTCCACTAAAGTCATCCTGATTCTGAAGTTGTGGCTGCCACCACTATTCTCTTTGCATCTTGAGGGCAGCAGGAGCTCTGACAGAGCCACTAGGAGAAATTTGCTCTGATCTGGTAGGAATCTGTCCTGGATGAGGGTACCCTCTGACTAATTTCCTTTCGTGGGAATGTCTTTTCCCTCACCCCCCTACTTTTTTACTTTTTGGCTGATGAAGGATTAGGGGTGAATGGTGGAGATTTTGCTTCCTTGCCCCAGGCTGACCTGGAGCTCTCACCCTCCCCAGTGTAGGCATCCAGGTCCTGCGATCAGTCCCAAACACTCAGCCCCGCCCTCTCTTTCTTCTCTCACTCCTTCCTCTCCTCCCTGCACTGATCTGCCTGCATCCCACATCTGACTTCACCACAGTCACGTGGACCTCCTGCTTTCCTCAAACCCACTGGCATAATCCTGCCTCAGGGTCTTTGCATTTGCTGACCCTTCTGACTGGAATTCTTTGCTCCCACTGACCCCCAATTTCACTCCTGTAACTTGATCTTTGCTCAAATGTCGCCTTTTCAGTGAAACTTTTCCCAAAACTCAGGTTTAAAACTACAAACTGACTCATCCCTCCCTGGCCTCCCCACGCTCTCCCTTCCCTGCTTTGTTTTTCTTCACAGCGCTCAGCACCACCATCACCCACTGATGTATTCTGTTAAAATTATTTACTGATTAACCTTTCTCTTCCCTCTAGACCCTACACTCCAAGAGGGCAGGCATTTCTGTTTTGTTTGCTGCTGTGTCTCCAGTGCCTGCAACAACGTAGAAACCCAATAAAAATGCTCTGAATGTGTGAATTCATGGACCACCTCTCCTGCCATTGCCATTACTGGTCCAGCCTGTGGTCATCCCTCCCTTGGATGCTGCCACAGCCTCGCCTTAGTCTCCCCACATCCAGTCTTGCCTCGTCCAGACTGTCTCCTCACAGCAGCCCAAATAGCCTATTAAAATGCAGTTCTGACCAGGTCATTGCCCAGTGGAAACCCTTCAGTGGGTCCCACCTTGTACATAATGAAACTCACAGTCCATAACTCAGCCTTCAAGGCCCTGCCTGACCTGGCCTCCAGTTTCCCCCAGACTCATTGTCTGCCCCACTTCCTCGCTGCAGCTGCCCTGGCCTCTTTGGTGCTCTTGGACCCATGGAGCCCTGCCTTTGGACCTCAGGGACTTTGTACTTGATGTTTCTGCTGACTGAACTTGTCTTCTCTACACTGTTGCATGACCAGCTCCATCACATCCATCTCAGACTAATATTGCCTCCTCAGAGAAGCCTTCCCTGACTACCCTAACTCATTTCAATCCCAAGTCACTCCTATTTTTATTGTCCCCATGGTAAGTCTCACAATTTAAAATTGTTTTGCTTGTGCATTTTTCTATTCTTTTCCTGACTCACCTGTGAGTTTCCTAAGCTGGTCCTTGTTAGCTCTCTTGCAGCTCAGAGGAGATACCTGGCACATAGCAGAAGCTCGGTCCATATTGTGGATGAATGAAGGTGTCTAAGCACTTGTAGGCATCCCGACCATTACTCCTCCCCTATCCTCCTAAGCTGAGGATTATGGTACCCATTTGACAATTTACCAGACTGAGTCTTGGAGAGGTTGCTCAGTGTGCCTGGCTCACATAGCTGTCGAGGTGTGTATGTCTATATATCCCTTGTGTGTCTGTGTGTATCTGCGTGTGTCTCTGGGTATCTGTGTGTATGGGCGCCTGAGTATCCCTCTGGATTTCTGCATATGTGTGTCTTCCTGTGACTGCTGTGTGCGCATCTGTTTCTTTGTGTGTGTCTGAGTCTGTGTGTGTCCACCTATACCACTGTAAGGACATTTGGGTTGTCCTTGTATCTGTGTCCCTGAGCATGTGTGTCCACCCCTCGAGCTCTGTTAGCTTTCCATGACCCTACTCGGTGCCCCTTCTCATTTCCCAGCCAGCTCCAGACCCCTCCAGGGCTCCAAGAGCCCCACAGTCTCCCAGGTGTGAAGTCCCTGAGCTTTGTGGCACATGGAACTGGCGCAGAGCAGAGGGGCAGACAGGCACCATGCATCCTTGGGGTCCCAGAGACCTCAACCCTTGGAAGCCCCCCCACCCCTTCCTCAGGATTGGTTTCTGACTTAAAATTGCCAATCCAGATCGTGCTGCCAGGAGCCTGCACCAGGCTGGTTCCCATGGCAACGTGGAAGCCGCCAGGCCGGGCTCATAAAACAGGTCATAAAGCCGAGGGATGGGAGCGGGGCGGGGGGGAGTTGCAGGGCTGAAGGAGGGGCTTACTGCCCAAGTGGGTGCTGGGGCCTCTTTCCTTGGAGACCATGGGTTGCCCCCACAGAGCCAGTGAAGGTGGGAGAGGGCAGCACATGCTGAGCCGGCTCAGCCCAGGGGCTTCCATCAGCCCAGACTTCGGGTGTGTTTCTCCAGAAGGACTTGGGGAGGAAGCTGCAAGGACTATGGCGACCAGCTCCTGCAACACCTCCTACTCCCATCACTCAGATGGAGTCGTGGAAGCCCAGAGAGGACTAGTGACTGGTTCAAAGTCATGTAGCAAGATGGCAGCTGCTAGGACTCAAATCCAGGCCCCTTCTCCTGAAGCCAGGTATACTCCTGGTAAACCTTCCCACTGCCCAGATACCTCAGGCCATTGGGTATTGGTAGAAGAAAGCAGAAGAATAGCAATTTCTGTGTATTGAGTGCTTAGTTGGTACCAGGTGTAATACTGCACCCTTCACATGGCCCTTTTGTAGTTCTTGCAGTAGCCCTATAACTTAGGCATCATTAACATAATTTTAGAGGTGAGAAAATTGAGCATCAGAGAGGTGATGTGATTTGCCCCAGGTTACAAGGCTAGACAATGGGAGAACCGAGATGTGAACCCAGGCCTGTTGATTCCAGAGTAGTTCTCAAGAGCCCTAGTCCTTAATCCTGGGGACTTTCTGAAGTGTAACTCTTGGGAGTGCTCATGGGGCAGCCTCACACTGGGTCCAACCAGGACCCTGGATCAAGTCATTGACAGTAGGAACAGGAGGGGAAATAGTAGTTACTTGTTTGTTGTTGTTGTTTTAAAAATTCATTTACTTTTTCATTCATTCACCTGACAAATATTTATTAAGGGCCTATTCTGTGCAGGCAGTATTCCAGGCACTGAGGATACAGCAGTAACAAAACAGGCAGTCCCTGGCCTCATGGACCTCCCTCTGAGTGGAGAGAGGCAGCCAGTAAATAGAGAAACAATAAACATGTGTGTCAGGTGCTGATACGTGCTACGGAGAGAAACAGAGCAGGAGCTGGGGACAGTGCATGATGGCAGGGTCAGAGAAGGCTTCTCTAAGGTGGTGACATTTGAATGGTGATACAAAGGAGGTGAGGGCGTAAGCCATATGGGGATATCCAGAGAAGGGTCTGTGGCAGAGGAAATAGCCGGAGCTGAGGTCCTGAGGTGGGAGCGTGTCTGGCATGTTGGAGGAGCACAGGGCAGGTCCTTGTGGCTGGAGCAGAGCAAGAGAGGGGAGCATGTTGGTGGGAAGGAGGTGGAGGGGTCAGTGGGTGTCAGACCTAGCAGGGTCCTAAAGGATTTTCTTCGGAGTGAGTTGGAATCATTGGAGGTTCTGAGCGGAGGAGTGGAATAATCTGATTTTGTTTTTAAGAGGATGCTTCGGCTGGGGTGAGGAGGTGCTGCAGGGAGCGAAGGCAGGAAAGTGGACTGAAAAGTTATTGTGGTAGGTGAATGTCAGATGATGGAGGCTGGGGCGGCTAGAGGGGAGGAGGCGGTGACCAGCGGGCACCTTTGGTTACATTTTAAAGGTTCAGCCGCAGGCTTGGGGTAGGAGAACCCTGATCCAGGATGACTGCAGGCTTTTTGGCTTAAGCCAGAATGGAGTTATCACGTACGGAGGTGGGAAAGCTGCAGGGAGAACGGCTTCGTGCCTGGGCTTTGCACATCTCAATTCATTTAAGCCTCACTTTCTACCAGCGGCTCTCACACTTGAGCGAGCACCGGAATCACCTGAGAGGCTTGTTAAAACCCAGAATGCTGGGCCCCACAGCTAGAGTTTCCCTTCAGTGAAGGTAGGGCGGGGCCTGGACTTTGATTTCTAATCAGTTCCCTGGTGATGCTGAGGCTGCTGGTGGCCGGAGCTCACCTCGAGAGCCACATGGTGACGTGATTGTTAACAGCTGAGAAATGGAGGCTGGGAGAGGGGTAGTGACCCGCCCAGTCCACACAGCTGAAAGGTGTCTAGTCATGAAACCGGCGATCAAGACAAGATCTCTTGGGTTTTTGGCCAGCTTCTGCTCCCTGACAGGGAGAGAAGGGAGCCCCTAGGAGTCTAAGCCCAAGACTGCCCCTATCCCTCCATCCATATACATATATTCAAGGCTGGGTTCTAAGGAAAAGACCCAGGGCCCGTCTGGTCTCAAAGGTATCTCTGTAGATAGTATAATAAAGCCAGGGAGCAAGGCTGGGGTGCCATGTATGTTTCTCTAATTTCTCCACCCCCAGCCTTGACCCTCCCTGGCTTGCTGAGCCTTGTGCCCAGCAGGAAGTCTGGTGAGTTTTGCTGTAACACATGGCATCTCATTTCTTTATTTTACACCCATTCACTGTGTTCAGAGGCTGCGGTTGTCAAGGGTGTTGTCTGCAATCTATTTCTGGTTCTCCTCGTATGGAAACCTGGTGGGATTGTGCTCTCTGCCTCCCTTGAAGTTAAACATGGCCATGGGACTTGATTTAGTGAAAGATCTGTGCACAGAAGTGAGGCACGCTTCCTCCTGGTGGAGCCTTGGAGTTGGGAAGTGTTTGCTTCCTCTACACACCGCCAGGGGAGACTGGTGGGCTTTGGATGGGAGGGAGGGCGGCCAGCTCAGGTGTCTGACTAGGACGATATGGAGCAGAGGCCCCACCAACTGCAGATGGACATGTAACATGAGTAAAAAAACAAACCCCCCCCCTTTTTTTTTTTCTTAAGCCAGAGGTTGGCAAACTTTCTTGGCCAGAAAGTGAATATTTTAGGCTTGTTGCAGCCGCTCAACTCTGCTGTTGTAGCAAGGAAGCAGCTGTGCACAAAACGATGAGTGCTCACGGCTATGTTCCGAAGAGACTCAATTTACCGAAGTGGCCAGCTCTCAGGCCATAAACTTTCCAGCGCCTGAAGCCTTGAGAATTGCAGGTTGTTTGTTTCTGTGTCGTGAGCCAGCCATACTGATATGCATCAGTGGCCTTGCTTGTACAGGCAACAGAGCCTGCTGTGCCCATGCGACAGCAGGGCAGTACCTAGGGAAGGCACACTTGACTTTGGCCGGAGATCTTGTGGTTTCCCTCCTGGGTCCTTTTCCCACCCTGCTCCCTGCTCTTTGTCCTGGGAGGTTGGTCTTCAGGGACCATGTCAGTGACTTCCCTTGTCCTCTGGCCTTCAGCTGGACCTGGCCCATGGCGAGCAATGGCAGGACGTGGGAGGGAGGAGGCGAGGTTGGGGTATCTATTCCCCAGCTCTCTCCCTGCAGGGTCATCTCAGGTGGGCTATGTCCCCCAACTGAAGGCACAACTGCTCTCAGGGAGCTTTCTGTTGGTGACAGTAGCTTCTTTCTCCTCTCACCCTTTTGGCTGATAATCCATTTGCATCAGTTCTGGGGTACTGCTTTATCCTTTGGGGCTTCCTATACCCTGCCCATTCCCTTGTAAATCATCTCTTTATGAAACTAGGATCAAATGACTCAACTGATTGGTGCCGTCTGCTCTTGCCAGGAACTGCCATGACCCTGCCTGGGACCCCTTTGAGGTACACATGTCTGGGATCCAATTCTGATCTGGTTGCTACCTTGGGTGAATCACTTCATCTTTTTGACCCCCTGGATTTTCTCTTCTGCATAACTGAGTAAAAATAACCTCCAGAAGTGGAGGAGGGGTTTCATAAACCCGTGATGTCTGTACAATGTCAGGAGGCATCATAATTAGCTTTAGGAAAGAAAGGAGGGAGGGAGGGAGGAAGGAATCTCACAACATCTTGAAGAGAAAAGAACCATTAATATATTTGCCAGCTGGGATCCGAGGCTAAGGCTGGGTGGGATGGTGTGTTCAGGGGTTCTGAAAGGGTCTGAACCCTGAACAGACATCGGTGTAGCCATGTCTGGTTTAGTCCCTTTTGGAGATACTGCTTAAAAGAGTCCCTAAAAGCAGAGGATAAGGCCTCAGCCAGAGCTGGCTCAAATGTGGGCTTTGCCACTCCTTCTGTGTGACGGTGGGCAAGTGATACCCCTTCTCTATGTCTCACCTAAAAATGGGGATAAGTGTACCTTCAACATGTGAAGATTGGAACAGAAGCTCTAGGAAAGCAGGCATCCTGATTCTTTTTGACAACTGTATGCTGGCGTCTGACATATGTTGATGCCCAGTGTTTACTGGGTGAATGAATGTATCTATGTAGAGCACTTAGTACAGTACCCCCCTTTACAACTGCCAGTGAATGGCCGCTTCAAGTAAACAAACATTATTAGTACCTGAGTTTTGTCTTCACCTATTCAACAAGAGGCAGGCATCTTGTGGTTAACTGCCTGCACCCTGGAGCCTCCCTGCCTGGGCTTAAGCCCTGGTTCTACCAGTTTTCAGCCTGTGGCCTTTGGCACCTCATCTAAACTTCCTGGTATAGAAGATGGGATTCAGAGTAATGCCTGCCTCATAGCATTGCCAAGGACTGCAGGAAGTTTCAAGGACTGCAGGAAGTTTAACACGTACCCGGCACAGAGTTAGTGCTAATGAGCAGTAACCATCACTTTTCCTGCTCATGCCGGGGTGGGGGTGGGCAGGCTCTTTGAGCACCTCTGGGTTTGCTGGCATTACCCCAGGGCTGGGGATAACCCTGGGCAACTCGTCAGGTGACAGTGGCCTATCACGATCCTCCAGGAGCCTCAGCTCTCCTATCTGCAAAGTGAGAGGTAGAAGCTGAAGCCAGGGACCTCTGAGGTCCCCAGTCGCTCTCACCTGTACCCAGGCCACTCCTTGGCCAGGGCCATGCTAACTATGTCCCTTCATACCCAGGAGATGGGGTTTCCGGATGTGAACAGCCCCTGGGCAGGGTGGGGTCAGAGCTCTCCCCAACTCCCCTGGGGCCAGTGGCAAGAGTGATGACTTCACAACCTCTACTGCCAGTGGTTTTGTGTTCTTTTTATCATTTTAAAGCTGCCAGGTGGGAGGAGGAAGGCCTCCCAGGAGTGAGGGGTCCTTGCTTTTTCCAGGCCCCTCCTCCTCTGTGCCATTTCCCTGGCCCCAGTGGTGGAACTCAACTGCTAGTGCAGGGGGAGGCAGCAGCCCCTTGGCACCTGAAGCTGAGATGTGTTCCTCACAACTGCCATGAGGCTTCTTTTTTTAGCCACCACGAGCTGACTAATGTCTGAGAGCATCAGTCCCTCCCCGTCCGGTGGTGGCACAGGTGCCCCAGAGAGCAGGGTGTAAGCAGCTTGTAACTCTTAGGGGGCTTTGTGAAGCTCTTGTCCCCATTCGGGGCTCACTTTCCCCATGAATATTGGACTCTATGAATGAAGAAGTCCCTTTCTGCAATGAGCAGTGAAGTTTCTCTAGAAATCCCAAGCCCCTTCTGATTGAGTTGGGACCCAACACCCTAGCAGCCTTTCCTCCATGGTGGGGTGAGCCCTCCCAGAGTTCATTTCCCCTGTGCAGCAAGGGCTCGCAGCAGCTGTCTCCTTGGTATATTTTTGGATTCTCCTTACTCTTGCAAGAGTAGTTCCAACTTCCCCTTCCTGAAGTCAGCAGTGTCTGGTCCAAATGGGCCCTGCTTCGGTCTGCTTCTCATCATATTTTCCACTTTGCATAATCAAAAACTTGTTCAGGGTGTGTGCTTGACATTGGCCAAGTACCCTCCCCTAAGTTCCACTAGCCAGTGAACTTAGCACTCTGAGGGTGCAGCATGCTGTGCTAAGTTGTGCTGATGGGTTGGCATGGGATTTGGAGACTCTGGTGCTAGGCCAAGTCTGGTTTTTTGTGGGAGCCGTGAAAATGCACCACTCAGGTCTGCTGCTGCAGGGAGCGGGTTTGACTGACAGTCGCAGCTGCTGCCCCTTGGGACATGCCACCTTGTTTCTGTTGAGCCCCCACTTCCTGTGGGCTGCTCTCAGCCAATGACTGAGCAAAGCAGGAGTACTGAAGCAGGACACCCTGCAGAGATGCAGAGCCTCTCTGATTATGCCTTTGCTCAAGGATGCCCCACCAACATAGTGGAACCTTTCTTGGAGTCGTGCTGTAGTCTAAGATTCTTGACATGCAACCTGCCTTGTCTCCCTTCCCCCTCCCCAAGTGTCGGACCAGCATCATTCTAGTCTGAAGACTCTCTCTGTCTTGTCCTGCTCCCTGTCTCAAAGTCTCTAGCCTATCTCATCCAATCTTGACATCTCACACACAGACCCCGCTCACACAGTCATCCACTGGTTGAAGGTACTCACAGCAAATGATAAGAACCACTTATCTAATCCCTACTGCCGCCTCATGGAGGAAGAAGCTCAGAGAAGTAGGTAACTTACTCAAACCTGCAATAAGAAAATAACTGTAGAGTCTCTAAAATTTTTTGTTCATGTCTGTCTCACCTTCTATGCTATGGGAGCCAGCGAGTACAGGCACTCAGTCACTTTTTGTTTACGGTTGTGACCGTCTCATCGGAGCCTCCCAGCATCCTTGGCAATCAAATATTTGCTGAAAGTGCAAACGAATAAAAGAGCAGCAAAAGAGCTGTGAACAGTGGTCAAGTGGCTTATCAACACTGCAAAAAGGATGTACTTTCGGCTGTAAAATGAAGGAGTTTTTGTTTGAAAGTCCGCAGCCCCAGCTAAATATGAGGTGTGACTTTGAGTTTCTATATTTATTAAAATATATTTAGCTTCCCTTTCTTTCTTTTTCACTCCTGTTCTCTCCATACTTATGAAGCAACAACAAAGAAATTAGTCAAATTTAGTTTCAAATTCCTTGTTCTGCCACCCACTACCGTCTGGGCCTCAGTTCCCTTATCAATAAAATGGGGGTAGAAATGTCTGCTTCACCAAAAGAGGGGATGGAGTGGTCACACAGCAGGTTGTGTTCTCCTGCCAGTGCCTCCTGTCAGCCCACAGAGGTTGGGCTCAGTCCCAGTACCAAGCCTAGGCCGGGTGGAAAGTTATGGTGGCCACAGTGGTTGGAGCGTCAGTCCCCAGAGGAAGCTTGGGGCTGGCAGCCTGCTCCTTCCCCCAGCTGTGTGGTGGCACCCTGCCAGCCTTTTCAAGCCTGCAGGCGAGTCTCAGGCCCCTGGCTGTCCAGTTTCTGCTGACAGCAGAGGGACCAAGCATGAGTCACTCCATCAACACCAGGTTTCCGCAGCTGCCCTTGGGCCAACGAGGCCTGACTGGATTAGTAACTGGATCACAGTCCCCGCCTCTGAGAGCGTCAGGGGCTCAGGAATCCCTAGGCCGGCTGTCCCTGCTGCAAGAGACCTTGGCCTCTGTGATTCCAGTGTCCTTGGACCTTACTTCCTAGATGGCGAAACTGAGGCTTGGGGGAAGGCTTGGCCCAGATCACACTGGAATTCAGTGGCAGAATAGGAAGTAGAACCTAAATTTCCCAGCCTTTACTCTAAAAGTGTGCCTCAGTTTTCTCCACCCTCCCCTCACTGCTGTCACCCTCGTGAGCCCAACCATGATAGTTGTCACCTGATGGCTGCAGCAGCCTCTATCCCATCAGTTCTTACACAGCACAGGGGTGGTGGAGGGAGGACATAAAAATAAGGATTAGCTCATGTTACCCCCTGGCAAACCCATCTCACCCAGAATAAAAATCCAAGGGTATAACTAGAAGCCTCCCAGTCCCATGGTCTGTCCTGCCCCTGGATTCTTCCCTTACCGCTCTCCTCCCAGGCAGGTGATTCCTATCATGCTGGCCTTCCCTGTGCATCTGGAAGATAACAGGTCAGTCCACCTCGGAGCCTCCATGTGTGCTCTTCCCTCTGACTTGTCCCCCAGCCTCCCCATGGCTGGTTCTTTCCATCTTCCAACCACAGGCAAACGTACCCTCCTCAGGGAGCCTCAGCCAAAGCGGCTCTTCCCTTATGCTAGCCACTCTCTAGCCACCCTGTCTTATTCCTCACAGCTCATAGCTCCAGCTCAATGATTGTGTTATCACATTAATGCATTTGCTTACTTGTGGGTCCTTTGTAGCCCACCCAGAGTGGATGCTTCCTGAAGACAGGGGTCTCATTCTCCACTGTGGTTCCAGTGCCTGAAAGTCTCAACAAGTTTCTTGAATGGACAAATGAATGAGTGAATGAAAAGACTGAACAGTAGATTGGTAGATGTGGAGGGAGGGGACTGATTTCAGGGAAAAACTACCAAAGAAAAAGTCTACTTATATTTCTTTACTCAATTCCCTCTTATCTGAGTAGTACCCTCCTCTTTCCTTCCGGGTTCCTAGTCGTCCCCTTTCTACTGCTTGCGCTCCCTTACTACTGACTCACATTTATTCTCAGGAAAAATAATTCACATTCAGATGTGATAACAGAGCAGTCTCATTGAAATGAAGTTTTTGTTTTCTTTTTTTAGCTACTTTTAAAGGTTGAAGCCAAATAAATGAATTGCTAATAGTGGGATCACTGCATTAGTGAGACTGGGGGACTGTCCTGAGAGCACATTCAGTGTGCAGCTATCCCCCTGTCTCACGTACCCTCTGGGCGTCCACCCTCAATTCAGGTTGGACTATATGGCCTTCTGGATTGCACTGGTCTCTATCACCTCACTCCCCTCCCTCATCCACCACTTTCCCAAGATAAATCAACCAGGTCAGTCAACACGTTTTGATGAAAAAGAAACAAGTTAGTCTTTTGACTCGACAAAGTGGGCCTTTCTCGAGGCAGAGGGGCTGGGGCAGTCGGGAGCATGTGGAATAAGCACTGCCGGGCCAAGACAAGGCCTCTTTTGTGCCCCAAGACAAAGATAGAGTGTCCCGGCAAGATGGGGCCAGCGCCTTTCCAACACCAGCTCCGGTAGTTCGGATTGGCTGGCGGTCAGACAAGCCCACCCCGTGACTGGGCAGCCCCGGCTCCTAGCCACCAGCCACCCCCCACCCCCTACTCCTTCGTTCAGCAAACAATTGGACGGGAGTGAAACAAATCATGAAACCAGGCTGTCTGCTCTGTCCTGGCCACCTGGTACTCATGGAGTTGGAAATTCTCAAATCTTAGAGACCTGGTACTTGTGAGGTCAAAAGACTCTGAGGCTTCCATGGCCTTTGGAGATGAACAGATATTCTGGGTTTTGGTTCCAGGTTGGATGGCCTTGGATAAGCCTCATACTTTTCAGAGTTTTGGTCTCCCATCTGCGAAATGGCACAACAGCTTACCTACAACTGTTGAATAGATTCAGTGAGATGGCACTTCTGAAGAACAAGGCCCATGCCTGGCACAAAGAGGGTTCTCAATCATTATGATGCACAGTCCTTTACATTGAAATAATCTCAATACATGCTCAGAATACTGCCACCACTCTCCCAGACTAGGGGGCTATGGGGATAATCATCCCCATTGACTGAAGAAGAAACTGAGGCTTGGAGAAGCAGAACTCCTAGGGAAGCTTTCTGGAAGGGCACCCACAAAGTCATGAGTTGCACAGGCCAACAGATCCTGAGAAGGTAAAAAAATCTCCAAGGCAAAAATGTTGAGACACTCAGAGACTAAGGCTCAGTGCCTTTGCACGTGCTATGCCTCCTGTAGGGAATACATTTTCCTTTCCTTTTTGGGTGGAATAGGGACAGGTTAATGCTGCCATACCTTTTGAGACTCAACTTAGTCTAGGGAAGGAGAAAATTCACCTTTCCCTGGGAAACTTTCTGGTACTATTTAAATTTTTTTCCTCTATGGAAAAGATTTAAAACAGAAGTATTTTGTTGAATGTGTGTATTTACTTAACAGATACTTACTGAGCACCTACTATTCATCAGATACTGTTAATAAGGATGAGGTCCTCGCCACCAGGGGCTGACATTCTAATTCGGGCTCTCAGCCTTGGCTGCCCATTGAAATCATCTGGGGAGCTTTAAAAAAAATCCCTGATGCCTGGGCCTCATGCCAGTGATCTGGTTTCAACTGGTCTGCAGTGGTTGATCAGGGTTTTAAAGAGCTCCCAGGCGACTCCATGTGTACACTGATGTTTAACGAACCACAGGTTTGGGTGAGGAGACGAATGAAGAAATCACCAGAAGTACATCAGGCAGGGATAGGTACTGAAGGAGAACTCTTCAGGGAAGAGGGCCCAGCAAGAGGGGCTCGCTGTTTGGACTCTTGGTCATGGCGGGCTGTTCAGGGAGGTGACACTGGAGGGGGAGGGACCCAAAGAAGTGAGGGAATGAAACATGGGAAATCTGTGGCTGGGGAGCAGCCAGGGCGCAATTCTAGGTGCACAGTTGGATCCTTGGCCAGAAAAAGTTCTGGAACTCTTGCTCTCCAATCCTTAAGCTCCAGCATTCTGGTTTCCTCAGACTCAAAGAAGATAATGCTGTTTTGAGGTCTTGATTCTCCTCTTCCTTCCTGGCTATACCTTCCAGGCACATCCTCCTATTGTAGCCCTAGTAACCCAAGTAGAAAAATAAGGAAAACCTGATCCAAATAGTGGGATTGTCTTCACCTCTCCCAAGGTGCTCCAGTTGAGATCTCTAAATGAGTCTCTTTCTCCTCCTCCCTCACCAAGTCCTCACTCTACCCCAGCCCATAGAAACATGGGGCTCAGAGGAGTGAGGGGAGAGGTGGCCACCAGAGGTCAAGGAGTCCCACATTGTGCCTAGGGGAAGGTGGGCCCTCTATGAGGGGCCATCTGGGTCCATTTGACCTGGATTCTGGGGTCCCCAGAGCTAAGGGATGCTCTGGCTTCACAGATCAAAAGCAGACTGGGCATGGCCAACTGTACGATAAGTAGCCTGGTCTGTTTTGAAGTCATGAGCATGTCAGCCTAACTGAGCTTTCTGTGTCACCTTAACCAGTGAAATTCAGAGGCTTAGGCTCTCAGAGTCCTCAGTATTAATTACTTAGAAAGTTACTTTAGAGTGTTGCCTTAGAATTGTATTCAAATAATACAGAAATGTCATATCCTTAAGTTAGAATATTGTCTTATAATATCATAGCAGGACGTTCGGAGAAGGCAATGGCACCCCAGTCCAGTACTCTTGCCAGGAAAATCCCATGGATGGAGGAGCCTGGTATACTGCGGTTAATGGGGTCACTAAAAGTCGGACATGACTGAGCGGCTTCACTCTCACTTCTCACTTTTATGCACTGGAGAAGGAAATGGCAACCCATTCCAGTGTTCTTGCCTGGAGAATCCCAGAAACGGGGGAGCCTGGTGGGCTGATGTCTATGGGGTCGCCAGAGTCAGACATGATTGAAGTGACTTAGCAGCAGCAGCAGCAGCAGCAGGACATTATGTAATGTTGTGTGTTATAATAGTATGTGCTTCAGAGTGTTAGATTAGAATGTGGGTTAGAACTGTGCTAAAATGTTGAAGTAGAATATTAAGTTGTGTCAGAATGTAGTATTTGAATGTTATGTTGTTGTAGTATATTAGAGCCTTACACAAAATATTGTTGAAATGTTCTGTTAGCATGTTTTCTAAGGATGGCAAGTGGCATCTTTAGACAAAAGCCAGCACAGGGAATTGCAGAGTGCTTTGATAGGGTGCAGAGCAAGGAGGGGCCTGGACTTGGGTTCAGCTCTGCCGCTGACTCTTTCCCCAACTCTCCCTTTCTCTGGACCTTGGTTTCCCCACTTTGGAGACAGGGGCTATTGGACAGTGTTTCCTACAGCGTCTCTCACACTGACTGTTTATGGGGCTCCAAGTGCTGGAATTTTGCCTTTCGCCTCCTCCCAGACAGGAAGTGAAAATTCTCTTTAACAATGAGGTTGATCTTATCAGGGAATAAATGACTTTCTGGGAGTAAACAGCTTCCTCACAGACAGGAAAAGTAAGAGGATCGAGTGACTGCAGCCGGAACACGGGCCCTCCAGCCAATAACCCATTGCCTCCCTAAATGCAAAACAATCCCTCCCCCAAACTGGGGAAGAACCAGGGTCTCCTGCCTTCCCCCAGGAACACTCTCTACCCTACCTTCAGCACCGCTTGGTCCTCTCCTGACTGTACTTCTGGAATTCCCACCACTGATGAAAGGAAGGAATTGCTGAGTTCTGAGATACCCCCATCCCACCCCCAGGCCTCGGCCAGAACCCCAACATCTCGTGTCTGTCCCTTTCTTCATGTGGGTCAGGCCCCTTCAGAAGTAGGTTTTGAACAGAGTGCAAGCAAAAATACCCTGGGATTCCTCAGCTCCAACTCTCACTGCTCCTTACTCCTGAGAAGAAAAAAACGAGTGATGCCAAGGTGACCTGGGAGAACCACATACTCACACATACCGTTCTGTACATTTTCAGGGTTTTTATCCACTGCCACCCACCCACAGACCTCAGGGCTCTATGATCTAAGACATTAAGAGCATGTCTGGCCAGCCAGCTAATGACCATGTGTGTGCTTGTGTAAGTGACTTCTCTTCTGTGTCCTCAGCAGCAAAATGGGGTGGAGGTTTTGATCTTGTTGGGCATGGTGGGCATGAACGTGATATAATACCTGCAAAGCATTTAGCTCAGCACCTGTCAAGTGGCAGGTGCACTGAGCTAGTTGAGGTTGAGGATGTCCAGATCTGGGAGACCCCACATCCACACCTGTGCCTCCAATCTGGAGTCTGGACCCCAACTTCTCTGCGTGCTTCTGTTTGGAGAGTACTTGGTCATCCAAGGTCATCCTGAGATGAAAGGGGATATCCATAGGAGAAAGGGAGACAGGAGTCTTTGTGGTTGGAAGACGGTTTTCCTAGCAGGTTGACAATGAGTGTGATTGGTTTGCTGAAACAAATTCTTGATATGTGCAAGAATCTGATAAAGCAGACCAGACCCTTAAACCTAGAGTCAAAAACTGGGCAAGGTTCTAGCCTCCCATTTCTTCACTGGCTGACCTCTTCCTATTTTAGCTATTCTGTTATATTATCTGTAACATGGGGCTTAAAAAGGCACTTTCACAAGGCCACTGTGAGAGTCAAATAAGAAGCTTGTGTGGTATGAGGATGGAGAGCAAATAGAGTCATGCAGAAATGAAGCAGGGAGGAAGGAGTGAAAGTGAAGGAAGGAGGGAATGACTTAAGGAAATGCAAGCTATGGGCAGTGCCTTGGGCAGTCCCCTGGGCAACTTTATAGAAGTAGCATGAGGTGGGCAGTCAGCTGAATTGAGTCTGAGTGCCAGTTCTGCCATTAGCTTCCTGTGTGAACTTTAGCTGGTCCCTTGACATCTCTAAGCCTCAGTGTCCTCATAGGTAACAGCCAATCAGACTGGATGCCCTCCAATGATTCACCCTCCCTTGGTCCCTAGATTTCCTATTATGCAGCTTGGCTGAGGATGCTCAAATTGCCCACAATTCCTAAACACCTTAATTCTCATCTTCATGATTTGCCCAAGCAAGGATGGCAAAGAAAAGATCTCAAACTTTTGGATAGGGTAGTTGGGAATGTTGAGGACAGCCAGCAGCCAGTGCTCCCTACCTGAACTTCGGTGGCAATCCCCAGATTCTATCTGCCTGCTTCCCTATAGTCACTTGCTGGGAATAGTGGGAAGTGAGCTAGACACAGTACCTAACATTGGAGCAAAGCAGTGAGTAATACAGATCCAGTTCTTGCTCTGATGGAACTAACATTCAGGAAGTAGGATGAGCTCTAATACATTAGAGCTCTGATATTTGGTACATATATGTTTATTATTGCTATTACTTTCTTGTTCAATTGACACTCACTAATATATGATGTCCTTCTCTGTCTGTTATAACAATGTTTGGCTTAAAGTCTATTTTGTCTGATATTAGTACAGACACAAGAGAATGCACTGGGGATAGAAAACACCCTCTTCTAACAACACAAGAGAAGACTCTACACATGGACATCACCAGATGGTCAACACCAAAATCAAATTGATTATATTCTTTGCAGCTGAAGATGGAGAAGCTTTCTAGGGTCAGCAAAATCAAGACTGGGAACTGACTGTGGCTCAGATCATGAACTCCTTATTGTCAAATTCAGACTTAAATTGAAGAAAGTAAGGAAAACCACTAGACCATTCAGGTATGACCTAAATCAAATCCCTCATGCTTATACAGTGGCAGTGACAAATAGATTCAAGGTATTAGATCTGATAAACAGAGTGCCTGAAGAACTATGGACAGAGGCTTGTGACATTATACAGGAGGTGGTGATCAAAATTATCTCTAAGAAAAAGAAATGCAAAAAAGCAAAATGGTTGCCTGAGTAGGCCTTAAAAATAGCTGAGAAATGAAGAGAAGAGAAAGGCAAAAGAGAAAAGAAAAGATATATCCATCTAAATGCAGAGTTCCAAAGAATACAAGGAGAGATAAGAAAGCCTTTCTAAGGGATCAATGCAAAGAAATAGAGGAAAACAATAGAATGGAAAAGACTGGAGATCTCTTCAAGAAAATCAGAGATACCAATGGGAACATTTCATGCAAAGATGGGCACAATTAAGGACAGAAACTTTATGAACCTAACAGAAGCAGAAGATATTAAGAAGAGGTGGCAAGAATACACAGAAGAACCATACAAAAAAGATATTAATCACCCAGATAACCACGATGGTGTGATCACTCACCTAGAGCCAGGCATTCTGGAATGCAAAGTCAAGTAGGTCTTAGGAAGCATCACTCCAAACAAAGCTAGTGGAGGTGATGGAATTCTAGCTGAGCTATTTCAAATCCTAAAGGATGATGCTATGAAAGCACTGCACTCAATATGCCAGGATATTTGGAAAACTCAGCAGTGACCATAGGACTGGAAAAGGTCAGTTTTCATTTCAATCCCAGAGAAAGGCAATGCCAAAGAATGTTAGAACTACTACACAATTGCACTCATATCACAAGCTAGTAAAGTGAAGTTGCTTATTCGTGTCCAACTCTTTGCGACCCCATGGACTGTAGCCTACCTGGCTCCTCTGTCCATGGGATTTTCCAGGCAATAGTACTGGAGTGGATTGCTATTTCCTTCTCCAGGGGGTCTTCCCGACCCAGGGATCGAACCCAGGTCTCTCTCATTGTAGACAGATGCTTTACCATCTGAGCCACTCAAAATTCTCCAAGCTAGGCTTCAACAGTACATGAACCATGAAATTCCAGATGTTCAAGCTGGATTTAGAAAAGGCAGAGGAACTAGAGATCAAATTGCCAACATCTGTTGGATCATAGAACAAGCAAGAGAATTCCAGAAAAAGTGTCTGCTTTATTGACTACACCAAAGCCTTTGACTGTGTGGATCACAACAAACTGTGGAAAATTCTTCAAGAGATGTGAATACCAGATCACCTGACCTGTCTCCTGCAAAACTTGTATGCAGGTCAAGAAGCAACAGTTAGAACAGACATGGAACAACAGACTGGTTCCAAATAGGAAAAGGAGTATGACAAGGCTGTATATTTTCACCTAGCTTATTTAACTTATATACAGAGTTCAGTTCAGTTCAGTTCAGTCGCTCAGTCGTGTCCGACTCTTTGCGACCCCATGAATCGCACATCATGTGAAATGCCAGGCTGAATGCAGCACTAACTGGAATCAAGATTGCTGGGAGAAATATCAATAACTTCAGATATGCAGATGACACCACCCTTATGGCAGAAAGCAAAGAGGAACTAAAGAGCCTCTTGATGAAAGTGAAAGAGGAGAGTGAAAAAGCTGACTTAAAACTCAACATGCAAAAAATGAAGATCATGACATCTGATCCCATCACTTCATGGCAAGTAGATGGGGAAACAATGGAAACAGTGGCAGATTTTATTTTCCTAGGCTTCAAAATCACTGTGGATGGTGATTTCAGCCATGAGATGAAAAGACACTTGCTCCTTGGAAGAAAAGCCATGGCAAACCTAGACAGCATATTAAAAAGCAGAGATATTACTTTCCCAAAAAAGGTCCATATATTCAAAGCTATGGTTTTACCATTAGTCATGTATGGATATTAGAGTTGGACCATGAAGAAAGCTGAGCATGGAAGAATTCATGCTTTTAAACTGTGGTGCCAGAGAAGACTTTTGAGAGTCCCTTGGACTGCAAAGAGATCCAACCAGTCCATCCTAAAGGAAATCAGTCCTGGGTATTGATTGGAAGGACTGATGTTGAAGCTGAAACTCCAGGACTTTGGCCACCTGATGCGAAGAGCTGACTCATTTGAAAAGACCCTGATATTGGGAAAGATTGAAGGCAGGAGAAGAAGGGGATGACAGAGGATGAGATGGTTAGATGGCTTCACCAACTCAAAGGACATGGGTTTGGGTGGACTCTGGGAGTTGGTAATGGACAGGGAGGGTTGGCGCACTGCACTTCATGGGGTCGCAAAGAGTCAGACATAACTGAGCGACTGAACTGAACTGAACTGGACTGCAAGAGATTAAACCAGTCAGTCCTAAAGGAAATCAGTCCTGAATATTCATTAGAAGAACTGATGCTGAAGCTGAAGCTCCAATATTTGGCCACCTGATGGGAAGAATTGATTCCTTAGAAAAGACCTTGATGCTGGAAACATTGAAGGCAGGAGGAGAAGGGCAGCAGAGGATGAGATGATTGGATGGCATCACCGACTCGATGGGCATGAGTTTGAACTAGCTCCAGGAGATAGTAAAAGACAGGGAAGACTGGGGTGCTGCAGTCCATGGGGTTGCAAAGAGTTGGACAAGACTGAGCGACTGAACAACAATGTGAGGATTACATATAACATCCTAAAGTCATAACAATTTAATTTTAATGGATGCCAACTTAATTTCAATTGCATACAAAAATTCCACTTTTATTGTTCTGTTCATTCTTCCATTTTAGTTACTGATGTCACAAATTATATCTTTAAACACTCTGTGCCTACTAACATAGATTTATAAATAATTTTTGTTCATTTGTCTTTTATTTTTTATTTTTATTTTTTTAATTTTTTTTTTACTTTATTTTACTTTACAATACTGTATTGGTTTTGCCATACATTGACATGAATCCATCTCGGTTGTACATGAGTTCCCAATCCTGAACCCCCCTCCGCCACCTCCCACCCCATATCAACTCTCTGGATCATCCCCATGCACCAGTCCCAAGTATCTTGTATCCTGTATCGAACATAGACTGGCAATTCATTTCTTACATGATAGTATACATATTTCAGTGCCATTCTCCCAAATCCTCCCACCCTCGCCCTCTCCCACAGAATCCAAAAGTCCGTTCTATTCATCTGTGACTCTCTTGCTATCTCTTATACAGGATTATCATTACCATGTTTCTAAATTCCATATATATGTGTTAGTATACCGTATTGGTGTTTTTCTTTCTGGCTTACTTCACTCTGTATAATCGGCTCCAGTTTCATCCATCTCATTAGAACTGATTCAAATGTATTCTTTTTAATGGCTGAGTAATACTCCATTTGTATATGTACCACAGCTTTCTTATCCATTCGTCTGCTGATGGACATCTAGGTTGTTTCCATGTCCTGGTTATTATAAACAGTGCTGCAATGAACATTGGGGTACATGTGTCTCTTTCAATTCTGGTTTCCTCAGTGTGTATGCCCAGCAGTGGGATTGCTGAGTCATATGGTATTTCTATTTGCAATTTTTTAAGGAATCTCCACACTGTTTTCCATATTGGCTGTACTAGTTTGCATTCCCACCAACAGTTTCAGAGGGTTCCCTTCTCTCCACACCCTCTCCAACATTTATTGCTTGCAGACTTTTGGATCACAGCCATTCTGACTGGTGTGAAATGGTACTTCATTGTGGTCTTGATTTGCATTTCTCTGATAATAAGTGATGTTGAGCATCTTTTCATGTGTTTGTTAGCCATCCGTATGTCTTCTTTGGAGAAATGTCTATTTAGTTCTTTGGCCCATTTTTTGATTGGGTCATTTATTTTTCTGGAATTGAGCTGCATAAGTTGCTTGTATATTTTTGAGATTAGTTGTTTGTCAGTTGCTTCATTTGCTATTATTTTCTCCCATTCAGAAGGCTGTCTTTTCACCTTGCTTATAGTTTCCTTTGTTGTGCAGAAGCTTTTAATTTTAATTAGATCCCATTTGTTTATTTTTGCCTTTATTTCCAGTATTCTGGGAGGTGGATCATAGAGGATCCTGCTGTGATTTATGTCAGAGAGTGTTTTGCCTATGTTCTCCTCTAGGAGTTTTATAGTTTCTGTTCTTACGTTTAGGTCTTTAATCCATTGTGAGTTTATTTTTGTGTGTGGTGTTAGAAAGTGTTCTAGTTTCATTCTTTTACAAGTGGTTGACCAGTTTTCCCAGCACCACTTGTTAAAGAGATTGTCTTTACTCCATTGTATATTCTTAACTCCTTTGTCGAAGATAAGGTGTCCATAGATGTGTGGAATTATCTCTGGGCTTTCTATTTTGTTCCATTGATCTATATTTCTGTTTTTGTGCCAGTACCATACTGTTTGATGACTGTGGCTTTGTAGTAGAGCCTGAAGTCAGGCAGGTTGATTCCTCCAGTTCCATTCTTCTTTCTCAAGATTGCTTTGGCTATTCGAGTTTTTTGTATTTCCATACAAATCTTGAAATTATTTGTTCTAGCTCTGTGAAAAATACTGTTGGTAGCTTGATAGGGATTGCATTGAATCTGTAGATTGCTTTGGGTAGTATACTCATTTTCATCTTATAAAAAATAAAAGGTAGAGTTACAAACCAAAATTACAATAATATTTGCTTTTACATTTGCCCAAGTACTTACCTTTTATCAGATATTCTTATTTCTTCATACAGCTTTGAGTTACTATCTAGTATCTTTTTATTTTAACCTGAAGGATTCCTTAGAATTTCTCATAGGTTAGGTCTAGTGGTAATGAATTACCTCAGTTTTTGCTTATCTTGATGTGTCTTAATTCTTCCTTCATTTTTTGGAAGGATATAGTTTTTCTGGATAAGAATTCTTTGGTTGAAATCTTTTTTTTTTTGACACTTAAGTATATTCTCCCACTTCCTTCTAGTCTTCAAGGTTTCTGCTGCAAAGTAGGCTAATAATCACATTAAAACTCCATTGTCCATAATGAGTCACCTCTCTCGCTGTTTTTCAAGTTTTTTCTTTGGCTTGGGCATTTTACAATTTGATTATAATGCAGCTTAGAGTGGGTTGGTTAGAGTGCAACCAATTTCCTACTTGGAAATTATTCAGCTTCTTGGATTTGTAGATACATGTACTTCATCAAGCTTGGGAAGTTTTAGCCATTTTCTTCTTCAAATAGTTTCTCTGCCTCTTTTTATCCTCTTCTTTGGGGAATCCCATAATATGTATATTGGTCCTTTGTTGCTGTCCTACCAGTCCCCTAGATTTTATTTACTTTTCTTCATTCCTTTTCCCTCCCCTGCCCTCCAGGCTCAAACATTTCAGTTGTTCTTTCTTCAGGTTTACCGCATTTTTCTTCAGCCTGTTCAGTATTGCCCATTATAGGCAGCAGACTAGAGACTAGGAAGCTCCAAGCTCTCATCCCTCCCATGGAAGCATGAAGAACAAAACCAAAAACTAGAAACTGCACTGACCTAATATAGGAGCTCTGGAAAACAGTACAAGATTTACAGCAACCGAGTGAACATCCAATCAAGATGTCCGAGGCCAGTGATTATGGGTGGACACGTACAACACACCATCTATGGACCCAGGCGTCTTGGTTCTATCTTCTCCCTGAAGCTTTCATGAGTGGTGCCTGCTGCGTATCCCTACCTGAGATCCAAATTAGATGCAACAAAGACCAGTTCTTCAGGGAGTTCTCATAAGGTCAGAAGGTTGCAAACAAGATCTGCCTTGAAACCTCTGGTTTGAGAGAGGGAACTTGGAACTGGGCTGCTGTCTCCCCCAGACCAAGATCACTGTTGTGCCAGGGAGAGGATGGAATAAGAGCTAATAAAATCACCACAAAACATTTCCTACTGTTCTGAAGGTGGATTTTTCTTGATTGTGTGTTCATTTAGTTGCTATAAATTTCTGATTGTTTTTCAGAGCTCCTGTATTAGTTCGGCCCAGTTTCTGGGTTTTTATTTTTGTTTTTGGTGCTTCCGTGGGAGGAATGAGAGTTTGGAGTATCCTCGTCTGCCATTTTGCTGCCTCTGATGGACAATATGTTAGAAACACTGAAATATTTAACTGCATGATAAGAGAAAGGAGCAGCATCACTGGTGTGAACAAGTATACGGCAGAAGCTACTATAAATGACTGGGATCAGGCTTTGTGGAAAAGATGATTTTTGAACTGAGGGAGAAGAAAGAAGAGACCAGGAAAAGAACTGAGGAAAGAGAAAAAGAACAAAGTTCCCAAGGTGGGAAAGAAGCTGGTTTATCCCAAGCCCTGTTGAAAGGTTGATTCTGAAGCTCAGGGAGTCGGGGGGCCAAAGCACACAGGACCTGGGAGCTAGGAGGAACAATCTGGGCTTTATTCTATCTAACATGGAGGGTTTCAAGAACTAAAGAGGCCTCATGATTTTTGTTAAAGTCACTGCATAGGTAAGGCCCAGGATGGAAGCAGGGAAACCAGTAAGGAGGGTGATAGGATGCCCTAGCCAGAGGTGGAGCCAGAGTCTGATAATTAGGGGCCAGCCTTTGGCAGGAGTCACACTGAGGCTGAGTTTTGTGAGAATGGGCTGGCAGCATCCCTGAGGGCTTTCAGAGGTAGACCAGGGAATAATCTCGGCCAAGTCTGGTGCTGGGGTAAGTCTGTGGAGGTGAGGGAATGGACCACTTTTGCTCCTGTGGATGTCTTTTGAAGTTCTATGCTCTGCCTATCCCATCTGTGCTTTTCTCAGTGGGGAGGTGGGGGGAAAGAAGACAAGCTGTGCTCCTGGGGTTTGCAGAATCAGTATCTAAAAGGTCCATGCTTTTAACAGGAACTGGCTCATTGAAGCTGGGGAAGCTGGGCCCAAGGGAGGGGCTGTGGCTGTGGGCTCACAGCCTGTGGGGCCCCCTTCAGTGGGAATGAGTCAGGGACCTCATAACTCAGTTCCTGCTAATACTGAGGTGTCAGCATTCTCAGTGTGTCTGAGGTTAAACACAAGCATTCCAAAGTTGGTCTGGCCTGGCCAGAATCCTGAACCTCTGACTCACAGTGTGATGTTGTGCAAGCTGCCGAGCCTCAGTTTCCTCCTCTGTACCACTGAGGTGATAATAGTCCCCCACAATATTGATTTATGGTGAACTACATGAGATAATGTAGACAAAGCCCTTAGCAGGGGCCTGGCTTATAGTTCAGTTCAGTTCAGTTCATTCGCTCAGTCGTGTCCGACTCTGCTACCCCATGAATCGCAGCACGCCAGACTTCCCTGTCCATCACCAACTCCCAGAGTTCACTCAGACTCAGGTCCACTGAGTCCATGATGCCATCCAGCCATCTCATCCTCGGTCGTCCCCTTCTCCTCCTGCCCCCAATCCCTCCCAGGATCAGGGTCTTTTCCAATGAGTCAACTCTTCGCATGAGGTGGCCAAAGTACTAGAGCTTCAGCTTTAGCATCATTCCTTCCAAAGAAATCCCAGGGCTGATCTTCAGAANCTTTGCGACCCCATGAATCGCAGTACGCCAGGCCTCCCTGTCCATCACCAACTCCCGGAGTTCACTCAGACTCACGTCCATTGAGTCTGTGATGCCATCCAGCCATCTCATCCTCGGTCGTCCCTTTCTCCTCCTGCCCCCAATCCCTCCCAGCATCAGGGTCTTTTCCAATGAGTCAACTCTTCGCATAAGGTGGCCAAAGTACTGGAGCTTCAGTTTTAGCATCATTCCTTCCAAAGAAATACCAGGGTTGATTTCCTTCAGAATGGACTGGTTGGATCTCCTTGCAGTCCAAGGGACTCTCAAGAGCCTTCTCCAACACCACAGTTCAAAACATCAACTCTTCGGTGCTCAGCCTTCTTCACAGTCCAACTCTTACATCCCTACATGACCACAGGAAAAACCATAGCCTTGACTAGACGGACCTTAGTCGGCAAAGTAATGTCTCTGCTTTTGAATATACTATCTAGGTTGGTCATAACTTTTCTTCCAAGGAGTAAGCGTCTTTTAATTTCATGGCTGCAGTCACCATCTGCAGTGATTTTGGAGCCCAAAAGAATAAAGTCTGACACTGTTTCTACTGTTTCCCCATCTATTTCCCATGAAGTGATGGGACCAGATGCCATGATCTTTGTTTTCTGAATGTTGAGCTTTAAGCCAACTTTTTACTCTCCTCTTTCACTTTCAACAAGAGGCTTTTTAGTTCCTCTTCACTTTCTGCCATAAGGGTGGTGTCATCTGCATATCTGAGGTTATTGATATTTCCCCCAGCAATCTTGATTCCAGCTTGGGCTTCTTCCAGTCCAGTGTTTCTCATGATGTACTCTGCATATAAGTTAAATAAGCAGGGTGACAATATACAGCCTTGACGTACTCCTTTTCCTATTTGGAACCAGTCTGTTGTTCCCTGTCCAGTTCTAACTGTTGCTTCCTGACCTGCATACAGATTTCTCAAGAGGCGGTTAGGTGGTCTGGTATTCCCATCTCTTTCTCAATATTTGATATTTGCAATGATATTGCTAATTACTTTGATAACTGTAATTATTAGCCGAGTATCCTGCCAAAAATTTCAGGCACTCATCTGAACCACAGAATCCAGCTTGGTCTGGTTTGGGAGCATGTCAGAATGACAGATTCCTTCTTCTTGTTCTCTCTGTCTTAGCCACAGAGCTTTCCTGCTCACAGGCCCTGCCACCTATTTCATGTTCAGAGTGAAATGTCAAAGAGAGGGAAAGAGAACTTGCAGAAAGAAGAACAATGCGCCATTACATCTGATCCTCATAGATGGTGGGTGGCATTTGAGATGGGCCTTGAGGATGGGTTGGAGACACACAAGCCAATATGGCAGGCTGGCATTCCAAGAGAAGCGAGGAGCCTCTGCCAAGGTTTGGAGATACAAAAGTGTTTCTCACTGCTTCTGGGTAGACAGAGAAAAGACTGGCTCATTTTAGCCATATGAAGAGTTTGTGATAAGAGGGTGAGTATGAAGAAATAAAGTTGTTAGATTGTGGCTATTTGTGGATGCCAGGGTAGAGGAATTTGGCGTTCACCATGCAAGCGACAGGAGATTTGATTGTTTCTGAAGAAGGGAAGATCATTCTTAGAGCTGGGCTCTGAAGAGGTCCATACACAGACCAGAGGCCCTGATCCTCATTCAGAGCCTTTACAGTGGTCTAGGCCAGGGATGCTGAGGTCCATCTTTGGGAGTGTGGATGGAGGGATTTTCCAGGTGAGGTATATAGTCAACAAGGCTTGACAACTAATTAGAAGTGACAGAGGAGAGGGAGGACCCAAGACAGACTCACATGGCTGGATGGCTGAGCTGAAGGCCAAGGACAGAAGAGGTCTGGGGAGGAAGATGGCGATGGCAGCTCTGGATGCTTCTTGCTTGAGGAGCCTGTGAGCCCTTCGCAGGGCCAGTTGGCTCTGCAGCTCTGGACTTAAAGGTCTCAGGATTGGAGGTGGGCATTTGGTGATGGTTAACCTGAGTTTGTCTGGTCTGTTGAGGGGCGCGGGCAGAGGGGCCGCTGGCTGCTGCTGCCCCCTCGGCCCATGTGTGGCCTCAGAGTCTGTTTCTTCTCTTTGCCACCATCCCCTCCTTCTCACCGCACACTTCCTTTCTGGCCCTCACCCAGCTGCGTCATTTTAGGGAACTTGGAAACCAGGCCTCATGTCTTTAACTTACAAAATTATACACTCCAATGAGCCGGAAAGGGGCTTTCTGGAATAATTCTATTGAAAATATGTGGGTTTTCGCCTTGAAATGATCTTCCTGAAATTATCCCCTTTCTCTCTTTATAAATATTAAAAAGAAGGAATCAGAGCTTAGTGCTTTAAATCCCTATTCAGGGATGTCTCGTCTGCCTCCCAGGAAAGCAACCAGTCATTGCTGAGGAAGAAAAGGAAGAGGCTGGCTTGGGTCCGTCTAATGCGAGCACCCTGACCCCGGCTTTTGGAATATCCCTGACCCATCCCTCCTTGTGTCCCTACAGAGAAGCTGGGATGTGTCGGAACGTGGGGGTGTGAGAGGGAAGGAGCAGGCTGGGAGGGGTGGGGGGAGAGGGAAGGTGAGTAAGGCTGCAGAGACAGAGGCAAGAGAGATGGAGAGCTGGAGTGAGAATGAGAGAGAGACAGAGAGAGACATCAGGAAGAGAGAGAAGAGAGTTGGAGTGAGAGAGAAGTGGCTTTAGGGAGAAAGAGACATAAAAACCAGAGACGGGGGGCTGGGTAAGAGAAGCAGTAACACAGAACCAGAGCCCAAGGATTAAAAGAGACACAGAATACAGAGAGAGAACAGCACAAGATGCCGAGAGAGAAAGAGAAGATATGGGGGTGGGGGACTGGGAGCATGAGACAGGGAGCCAGAGGCAGACAAAGATGCAGAGAAAGGCCCACAGAAGGGAGGCAACACAGACTGACAAGCAGGGCAGGGAAGAGACACCGAGAGACAGTGACAGAGGAGGGATGACAAGGAGGCTGGAAGGGCCGCTGCCACGCCCAGGCTGGGGCTGACTTGGGCTGGGGATGAATGTGTGACTTGTGTGCAGGGTGGCATCAGATGGAGGGAAACTCCTCATTCCTAGCCTGACCCCTCGGGGCCTTCCTCAGTTCCGTGACTTGGGTGAAACACTGTCGACTTTAATATGCAAGGGAGGGGTGGGGGAACAGGAAGCTGGCTTAGGAGATGGTGGGTCCAAGTGTGAGGTCTGCCAAATCATTGCTGTGTCACCTTAGGCACTTTTTCCAGTTTTTGGAGCCTTGGTTTTCTCATCTGAAAAGTGGAGATAATGGAGCCTATGTCATAGGACTGTTTTGCCACCCACATAGGGCACCACCTGTACGGGGCTTGACACAGAACCTGGTGGTATGCGCTCCACCTTACAAGAATGTTTGGGACTCAACTACAATTATTCTGTGATCTCAGAACTAACCAGTGCACATGCTGAAGACCTAGAGGGTAGAACTTGAACCCTATAGGCACCTCGAAAAAAGAAGTCTGTGGGAGGAAGAGAACAGGAAACTTCATGGTTGGGAGAGTTCCTGAGAAGGCTTTCCGAGGCAGTCATGATGGGTACAAGAGGTAAAGGGGGAGATAGGAACATTTAACTAGTCTCCATCCTCCTGAAAGGGGCCCTGGTGAAGAGAGAAGTGCCCTGGCCCGTGGCTCCCTCTGTGACCATGAGCCCTCCAGGGCTTCTGCCTGCCTGGCTGACCAAGAGGGTATCAGACTCCAGGCTCCGTAGGGCTTTGAGGCCCTAACATTCAGGGGTTCTCCAGGTCTCTGATTGTAGCAGCCTGATCTGGAGTGGGGGTGGGGGGTGGCGAGGATGTCCCCTGTGCCTTCCCGCCACCCCCAGAGCTGCAGCAGGAACAGAGCCCTCTGCCTTCTAAAGATCTGTCACAAAGCACGGTGGTGGGTTACTGGTTACCACATAAGCCAAGCCCTTGATCTGCCGTGTTTGAGGAAACCCTTTGTTCCTTTCAAGTCTCTATTCTCTCAGCCAGGGTTGGCGCAGAGACCGAAGCCTGTTTTCTCTTTCTTCCTTTTCTTTTTGGATTTTTAAAAATAACTGGCTTGTGCATTCAGGCAGTGTTCCAGAATTAGGTTCCCAGGCTTGGGTTCAGGGCCAGGGACTTCAGCTGCCCCTTACTCCTGGGAGCACCTGGGAGGAGTGAACCCAGGAAGACTGGGGGAATGGGGAGGGCATTAAAACCATGCCCTTGAGACAGACTCAAGCTGAGGCAGCAGCCCTGTGAGGTGAGGCTAGAGAGTACAGACAGAGTGATGGGAGGTTCCAATCCTGGCTGCAGTAGCCCCAAGCTGGCTGACTGTAGTGTACCCCCATTCTTTTCTGGACCTCAGTTTTGTTGAGTGTAAAATTAGAGGTCAGAGCAGAGATGGCACCTCTCTCCATTGCTGGGTCCGTGCCAGACATTACTAATCAATCTCCCCCTCCCCCAACCCTCAAGCTTGGATAATACCTGAGAATTCTTTTCAACACAGTGTCCTGTGTGTTTACCACTAATTGAATCTGAGCAGTGCAAAACGAGACCTACTTCCCATCCTGGGACATCTCAAGTGGCCAACATGAAGTGGGTACTCAAAAGATATTTATTAGATGAACAGAAAAAAAATTTTTTTAGTCCCTACTACATCTCATGCGAAGAGTTGACTTATTGGAAAAGACCCTGATGCTAGGAGGGATTGGGGGCAGGAGGAGAAGGGGACAACAGAGAATGAGATGGCTGAATGGCATCACTAACTCGATGGACGTGAGTTTGAGTAAATTCTGGGAGTTGGTGATGGACAGGGAGGCCTGGCCTGCTGTGATTCATGGGGTCGCAAGGAGTCAGACACAACTGAGCGACTGAACTGAACTGAACATGCCAGATATTGTTGTAAGTACTTCTAAGCAGTGAACAAAAGAGTTCCTGACCTCAATTCAACATGTTGGGGAGACAGGCAATAAGCAAATAAACAGAGAAATAAATATCAAACATCAGGTGGTAATCAGTGCTGTGAAGAAAAATGAACCAGAATAAAACAAGGAGAGTGACAGAGTATGGGTGTGGTGACGGGGTTGGGGTGGGGTACATATTGTAGATAAGATCATTAAAGAAGGTCTTCTGAGGAGTTGATAGCACATCAGAGAACTCAACAGAGTGAGAAATCTCTTAAGATTCCATCACTCTAAGACTATGAATGGATTTGACACTAAGATTCTAATTTTTGTTGTGTAAGATTCTAGAATCCCATAAATCTAGGAACCTGTAACTAAAATTGCAGATTTTTACTGCTCTCACATTCTCTGACAATGATTCTAGAATTTTGTGACTCTGAAATGCTAGGATTCACTGAAACATCTTTTTGCTTGAATAGACCAGGATTCATTGCCTACCCTCTCCTGCTACCCTTAGGAAACGAAGCCGAAAATAGAAACATCAAAACAACAAGCCATTCCAGCTCTAAAGTGCCATAGTAAACAAATGGTCCAATGTTGCTCCAATGGTTTAATTGCAGCAGCTCCAGACAAGCTCATTCATGAAGCATCTTCAGTTGATGAAGAGGAGGAGCGAGGCCTTGGGGGAAGGGGTGACTTGTGGCTATCTCTGAGAAGGGATCTAAACTGCCATCCCAGGTGAGGGAGATGCTCTGGGAAGCTGGCTGGGCTTTAGCAGTCAGAGCCCTCTTTGGCTGGATCAGACACCCTTTGCTTTGGGGATCAAGATGGTAGATATTTTCTAGGAGATTAAGAAAGGCCTCCGTGAGGAGATGGCATTAGAGCTGGATCTGAAGGACTAAGACAAAGCCAGGTTGACAGACTGCCAGGGGAAGTGAATTACAGGCAGAAGGAATAGCAAACGCAAAGGTCCTGAGGTGAGAGAGAGCTTGGCTGATTCCCAAAGCTGTTGGAACACATAAAAACAAGGAGATAAGATTAGAAGGGCAGGAAGGGTCTGGATCCTGTATGGGTTTGTAGGCCAGGACTAGGAATGTGGAAGCTCCTGGAAGGTTTTAAACAGAGTGACATAATGTTAATTCTGTAATTAAAAGATTCCTAAGCACTCTAGTAAAATGAACTACTGTGGGGAAAAGTAGAAACTAGACGATCAGTAAGAAACTGGTGTTTGTCCCACTGAGAAATAATGGGGGCTTACACTTAAATGGTGGCAGTAAATCCATCTGTTCATCTTTCCCTTCTTCCTTCTCTCTTCCTTCTGTCCTTCCCTCTATCTATCCATTTGTTAACCAAACACATATTAAGCGTCTATGGGGAGTTAGGCACAATGCTGGAATCACAAAGATGAATACAGCATGGTTCCTAAGCATGAGGAGCTCATAGACGGGCAGGGTGAATATAATATACGTGGCAGTATAATGGTATGAATGCTCCAGGTAAGAAATTCACCAAATATGGTGCAAGCTCACGGGAGGAAATGTGTTGAGCCTGGGAAGCTGGAAAAGGCCTCATGGAGGAGGAGGTGATGTTTGGCTTGGACCTTTTGAAAGACTCAGGGGAAGTGAGCAGCCAGGAGAGTGTCCCTGGCAGGGGGCAGCGTGAGTACAGGCGAGGGGGCAGCCTGAGAGAGCATGGTGTGTACTGAAACGTGGAGATGTCCAGGTTGGCAGGGGGGCAGCGTGAGTACAGGCAAGGGGACAGCCTGAGAGAGCATGGCGTGTACTGAGACGTGGAGATGTCCAGGCTGGTGGGATTGTCACGCGAGTGTATGGTCCTCGATTCTTTGTCTCGTCAACAAAGATTTGGAGCGACGGACATGAAAGCCCCCTCGGCGTGCAGCTCTCAGGTCTTGGATAGACCGTGTTATAGCTCTCAGGTCTCAAATGGACCACGTTATAGCTCTTAGACAAATCAGTGTTACAGCTCAGTGTTACAGCTCTATTTTATTTAGAAGATAGCAAGAAAATCCATCTTCGAGGCGTGAGGGCACGTTGATCCAAAGACACGAGGAGGAGAGTGCCCCAGTGCATGGGAGAGAGAGAGAGCCAGCTTTGGCTCCTCTATTTACATGCTTATCTCTCCCTGGGCCTGTCCTATGTAAATTGGGCCAGTCAGGAGTGGTGTTTGTTTTCCTGAGGTCCTCACTCCGGTCCTCGGACCTTCTTTTGTTTCATTTTTGCGGGGTTTTCCCTTCCATGTCTTGTAGCCAGCGCCATTTTGGACTCCTTTTCCCTGTTCTACCTACCGAACAGAATCAACAGGTGTGTGGAGGCACACTCTGGGAGAGGTGGAAGGCACGCTTGTGATGGGCCTGCCCCTTGCTGCTCAGTTCTGCTTGCGCCAACCAGAGCTGAGTAATTTAATTAAGTGCCAGCTCTCAAATAAGATGCAGCTGTTTAGCAGATGTCGCCTTCCACCCCAGATGGAGGTGCATCTTGGCGAGGGGCACAGCATTTCTAGGGCATCTAATTTGTGAAGCTGCAGAGAGGAAGGAAATTCAAGACACTGCCATTATTATCTAATGGCCATCATTCGCTCGACCCCCACCCCCAGTACCACCGCCACCTGTCAGACATTCCTGTTGGCTTCAGACTAGAGACAGGGAGGTGGGCTTGCAGGTGGACTAGGAGCTTGACTTGCTGGTTCTCACTCAGTAAAGGAGAAGAAAAGTAAATGAAAAAGCTGTCAATCCACAGAGAATCCCCAGAACTTTTATGATAGTGGAAAGTGACCTATTGCCCCAGTTTTCATGAAAGGGGCACAGACAGTAACCGCTATCTACTGAACTCCCACTTACAGTCACACGCTGTGCGCAATTCATGCACCTGGTGGTTCTCTAGGCCTCCATCTCCATGCGCCCATGTACCCCACGCACAGTACTGCCTCAAGGCCTCTGCCCTTGCTTCCTCCCCTGAGAATGCTCTTCCTCCCCTGGGAATGCTCTGTCCACGTGGCTCATTCCCTCCTGTTTTTCAATGTCACCTCCTCACAGAGGCCTTCCCTGACCCCTCTACTTACAATAGCACCCTCCCCATCAATCTCTATCCCCTTACTTTGCTTTATTTTCCTTTATCACCCGATATGTGTATGTTTACTTGGTGTATGTTTCTCTCCTCTAGAGTTTAAACTGTTAAGCACAAAGATTTCTGTCTCTCCTCACAGAGGCCTTCCCTGACCCCTCTACTTACAATAGCACCCTCCCCATCAATCTCCATCCCCTTACCTTGCTTTATTTTCCTTTATCACCCGATATGTGTATGTTTACTTGGTGTATGTTTCTCTCCTCTAGAGTTTAAACTCTTAAGCACAAAGATTTCTGTCTGTTTTATTCATTGTGGCCCCTCCAGCACTCAAAAGAATGCTTGACACAAGGCAGAACTCTGTAAATATTTGTTCAGTGGGTGGATGAATGATCAATGGATCTCATTGAACTTCAGGGAGATAAAATCACTTTCCCAGGAGTAACATAGCTGCGAGGGGCAAGCTTGGATTTGAACTTGGGTCTGTCTGATTCCTAAACTCTTTCCTTAAGAGTCTCTCCTCTATTCTTTCTCTATAGCACTTACAACCACTTACTTGTTAATGATCTGTTCTTGTGTTTGGTATCTGTCTCCCCACTAGAATGGCAACTCCACTGTAATAACAGAGTTCACCTCTTTTATCCTCTCACACACATACTTCTTTAATCCTGGAAGCAACTCTGCAAGGTTGGTTTCATCCATGCCATTTTACAGATGGGAAAATTGAGACTCGGTCAGAGAAACGGTTTGCCTTGCCCAAGGTCCTCCGCCTAGTAAGTGGAGATCAGGTTTTCATTTGTCATAGGAAAGGGTCCCCCATTTAACACTTGCTGGTTCAGCCCACCCAAGGGGCTCCCCAGCCTGGCCAGAAGCCCCACTCACAGCCTCTAGTGCCTGCGCTTTCCCCTCAAGGTCAGCAGAGTCAGGGCCAACCTCAAGCTAACCCTTAATTCATAACTCCCCAGTTTTGTCCATTCAAGTAAAAACTTTGATGTTATTTTAACTCAAATCCCCCATTGACTTCAATGGAAGCTTTGAATCCATGAGGAAGTTCTGACAGCGATTTTGGAGGTAGCACAAGCACCCAATGGAAATCACATTAGCATACTCATTATCTCAGGATCCTTTGAATGTGTTTTTCAGCTGTTCCCTTAAATGACTGGCAACAATGGATCCTTTCTATTCACGAATTCCCGGGCCTGTAGTGGGGCTGTGGTGGGCTCCTAGGTGCTTCTCTGCGCTTTCCAAATGGTGACAATGATGTGAACCCCTGCGGCATAAGGTAAAGAAAGCCATCCAGGCAGACACCCTGGGGTGAACGAAGCACATTGCCTGGGTTTGGAAGAAACAACTCCTCAAGTCCCTTAGGGCCAGAGTGGTGGGACCCCCAGGGGTGAGAGTGGGGGGCAGGTAACAAAAGCTGTTGCCAAAGGGCAGGGATGGCTCTGGGTTGTCGAGATGGCTGCTCAACTCCGGAAAGTGCCAGAATCACCTGGGGAGCATCTGCCAACCCTCAGCATCCAGAACTCCCACAAAAGACCATTTAGTTCTGAATCTTGGGACCTGGGGGGACAACTGGGCCTCAAAGGCTTTTGAGGGTTCCCAGATGACTCTGGTACACTGACAGGCAGCTAGTAAGTGGAGCTAAACTGCTTTTTCAGTCAAACCAGAGAAGAGGGGAAGCGGGAAATTATGCTGTGGGTGATGGTGGCAGAGAGGGGCAATAGGAAGTCCTCTGAGGATGTGTGGGGAAGAAGGCACATCAGAGAAAACACCCGCCCCCCCCCTTTTTTTCTTTTTAAGAAAAATTTCAAATACAGAAAAGTAGAGAGACTAGTACAATGACCCCCTTATCTGTTACCAGTCTCATCAATTACCAACATGATGCCCCCCGTTGCAGGGGGAGGCAATGGACCCCAGCTTCCCTGGGAGCTTCCTGGAAAGCCAGCGCTGTTCACCAGTGGTTCTGTGACAGCGGATCCCTGGTGGGAATGCAGAGCGCCAGCACCAAGCTCTCAGGCTAGGACAAGTTTTGGCAGGAGAGCCAACAACTGGGACACAAGGACTTCTGTAGTAAGGAAAAAAGTTACGCTTAAGAAATTCCCAACTATTTGAAATAATTCCTCCTTGACTAGTTCCTTGGTCCTCATGTTTGGGGACAGGGCTGTGAGCATCCCCTTTTAGCGGGACCTCCCTGTTCTCCCTGAGTGCAGAACATCTGTAGAAGGTGAGCACAGAGCAGAAGGCTGTTGCAGTCTCCCCAGACCCACTGACAGTTTAGCCACTTGCAAATCATTCAGCTGCCAGTGCTCCAGGGACTGAGTTAGTTCCAGGCCCCTTTCTTATCTTCACTTATGCTTCTTCACGTTAAGAGTCTCTGTCTTCACACAGTCTTTGTAATATCTGATTCTATGAGGTCTTTTGGTTTTTATGCATTTCTCCAACTCTGAGATCTAGATTCAAGCACAGTACCAATACTAGACCAATTGGTACTGATTGGTTTAGCTAACTGCGCTCAGCCCTGCTGGGTGGAGATTTTGCACCAGGACAAACCAGTGGCTGCCAGCTGGCCAATATTTTGGCAGCCTTTGGCTCAGGTGACATCTCCTGCTCCAATCAGCTTCTATGGTGGCTATGGAGGCACTATTGGGTACGAATATAAAGTCCACATGGTAATAGCACATGGATTAAGGTGGACTCTGGGGCAGACTGCTTGTGTTCAGGTTCAAACCCAGCCTTCGCCACTTATTGTGACCTTGGGCTGGGTATTCAACCTTACATTGGTGAAGAGTATGTAAGCTGATCAATGAACACATAGTATAGTATTTAATTAGAGCTCAAATAGTGTTCATTGCCATTGCTCCTACTATCAGGGGAGAGTTTATCTGCACTAAGTTGGATGCTATAAAGGCAAGTTCTCATTCAGTTCTTTTAAAAACTGCAATGAGATAGGCTGTCTTTTCTATCCCATCACATAGGTGTGAATATAGAGGCACAGGGAAGTTACCTTCTGGTTCTAGGGTCCCTCAGCTAGTAAGGATAGAGCTGGGATTCAAACACAGGTTTGTCTGGATCCAAAAACCATTGCTCTGATTCACTGTGCCCCTGACAGGGCACCTATGTATAAACGCTCACCATTGGCCACTTCTGCAAGGCTTAGGCAGGAGCCCTCCCACGCCCCAGAAGGTGTAGCACTGCCCCTGACCTCACCCCCGCTCAGCTGGTCCTGCCCTCCAAGGATGCAATCTGCTAAAGTGGAGACTGCATCCTGTCTGGCTCTGGTCTACAAAGACCATTCCTATCCCTTGTCCTACGTGGTCCTCAACAAGTGCCAACAAGTTAGTAGACTGGGAATCATCCCTCCCATTTGACACATGCAGAAACTGAAGGTCACCAAAAAGACAGAATCAGAATTTGAACCCAGGTCTGTCTGTCCCTTTCCCCTTCTCCGTCCCCTTTGCAGGGCAAAGCTGAATCCTAGGGGATCGGGAGCCACTGTAGATTCTCAAACAGGGTAAATTAAAGGCAAGAACAACTTGGGGTCAGAACAGAGAATCTCAGAGCTGGAAGGTGCCTCATGTAATTGGGCCCAGAGAAGCCAGGGGGTTGCTGGATTTGTGCCCTGATCACTGCTTAACAATTAAACAGTTGTGTAAAGTTTCCTACTCATGACCTGGGGTTCTTTCAGCTTGTAGAGGAAATGGAGTGAAATGAATTCCAGGTGCCAGTTTAATTTCACGAAGTTCAGTATGCCTGCCAAACACGGGGATTTGATGCAGGTTCCCTGACTGAAGGACTGCAGGGAGGAAGGGGTATCTGCAGGCTCTTGGCTCAGGTTTTCCTCTTCTAACACTCACACACAAAGCAAGGCCTTGCTTATCCTCCAGGGTGATTATCGCTCAACAGTCCCTGGGCTTCACATATATAGGCTTTTCAGCACACCCGTGGAAGTAAACAGACAAGGATTTGAATTCTCATCTTGCACCTACTCACTGTGTGACCTGGGGCAAGTCACTTAACCTCTCTGGGCTTCCATTTCCTCATGTACCAATACAGCCCTCTCCTATTTGGTTACTGTGAGGATCGAGTAAGATATGTTCGTACAGTGCTTGGTGTAGTGCCTGGGGAGTGGTGAAAGCTGTTATTGTTATTTTAGGCATTAAAATCCTATGGCCCCCACACAAAAAACTTCAGACACTTGCTGTTGGCATGGGGATGATTAAGAGATTTACCTTTTAGAAACAGAAGAATGATTAAAAAGGAAGGGTTATTTTGGTGACAGGGTAGAGGATGCATTAGGAGGAACAAGACTGAAAATGAAATATGTCCATTAGGAATGTGTTTGGCTGTTAGCAGCCAAAAATCCAACAACGAAACAAGATTTCCAGTCTTTCCTCAATCTTCACTCTCCCTCTCTTCCTTAGTCAATAGAATTCCTAATTTTATCTGGGCACGTGGCAGCCTGGCATGAAGATTACAGTTCCTAGCTTCCTTTTCATATTTTAGGTATGGCCATGAATTTCTCTTGCCATGAGAAATGTTTTATGTGATTTCTAGAGAATGTCTTAAAAGAGAGAGTATACACATTACTCCTCTCTTCCTCCTTGCTGGTTGGAATTTGAGATGTGATGACTGGATCTTAAGCAGCTATTTTGTAAATTAAAGATGGTTGATAATTCTTTGACCCTCTTTCCTTCGAGAGGAAGAGTCAACTTGAGTCAATTTTTCCCTTCACTAAATCTAGGCTGGCCTGTGACTTCTTGGACCAAAAGACTAGAGTGGAAATGCTGCTGCTGCTGCTAAGTCACTTCAGTCGTGTCCGACTCTGTGTGACCCCAGAAATGGCAGCCCACCAGGCTCCCCCGTCCCTGAGATTCTCCAGGCAAGAACACTGGAGTGGGTTGCCATTTCCCTCTCCAATGCATGAAAGTAAAAAGTGAAAGTGAAGTCGCTCAGTCGTGTCTGACTCCTAGCGACCCCATGGACTGCAGCCTATCAGGCTCCTCTGCCCATGGTATTTGCCAGGCAAGAGTATTGGAGTGGGGTGCCATTGATGTTCTGCCAATTCTAGGTGTTGCCCTTAAGAGAACTGACAGCTTCTGCCATGGCTTTTTGGATCCAGACGCTGCTACTGGCAAGGTCAAACCAATCTGCTGGAGAGATCACCTGGAGAGGCCCTAGGACTACATAGAAAGGGAGGGGGACCCAGCTGAGCTTAGCACTGTAATCATCCCAGGAAAGCACTAGCATCCCAGTAAAATCATCAGCTGAATATGAAAAGTGGCTAGCTGACGCTTACAGATCAGAAGGATCCCCCAATTATTGTTGTTCAGTTGCTGAGTCACATCTCACTTTGCAACCTCATGGACCGCAGCACGCCAGGTTTCCCTGTCCTTCACTGTCTCCTGCAGTTTGCTCAGACTCATGTCCATTGAGTTGGTGATGATATCTAACCATCTCATCCTCTGTTGCCCTCTTTTCATTTTGCTTTCAGTCTTTCTCAGCATCAGGGTCTCTTCCAATGAGTCAGCTCTTTACATCACATAGCCAAAGATTAGAGCTTCAGCTTCAGCATCAGTCCTCCAATGAATATTCAGGGTTGATTTCCTTTAGGATTGACTGGTCTGATCTCCTTGCAGTCCAAGGGATTCTCAAGAGTCTTTACCAACACCACAGTTCAAGAACATCAATTGTTTGGTGCTCAGCCTTCTTTATGGTCCAACTCACATCCATACATGACTACTGGAAAAATCATAGCTTTTACTATATGAACCTTTGTTGGCAAAGTGATATCTTTGCTTTTTAATATGCTGTCTAGGTTTGTCATAGCTTTCCTTCCAAGGAGCAAGTATCTTTTGATTTCATGGCTGCAGTCACTGCCCCCAGTGATTTTGGAGCCCAAGAAAATAAAATCTGTTACTGCTTCCACTTTTCCCCCTTCTATTTGCCATGAAGTGATGGGACTGGATGCCATGATCTTTGTTTTTTGAATGTTAAGTTTTAAGCCAGCTTTTTCACTCTCTGCTTTCACCCTCATCAAGAGACTCTTTAGTTCCTCTTCACTTTCTGCCATTATAGGGAAATCATCTGCATATCTGAGGTTGTTGATATTTCTCACCCAATAGAGCCCTGCCCAAATTTTTGACCCACAAAGCTGTAAAAAAAATAATAGAATGGTTACTGTTTGGGAGTTGTTTATTATAAAACCAGAAATAACCAGAACAGAGGATGAGATGGAAGCTATTTGCTGAGGATGGTGCACCAATTACATTAGCCCTGGCCTGGCCACCTCCCGATTGCTTGTTACACAAGAAAAGTCAACTCTGTTTGTTAAAGCCTTGATGATACCTTGGGTTATTGCTCAAGGCCTCAGTTTCCCCAAAACTGATCAACTGGACTTTAGCTCCTGCCCTTACTTCCCAAGTACCTGAAAGGATAAAGCAATAATCAAGAGGAAAGGGGCCTTTTTCATGTATATAAACAGTGCTTCTATCCAACAAGACCAATAGGTGTTCATGATGGGTGTGAACTCATCATGAACCAATTACAAAGGATTTTGGAGTCGGACATACTAGGCTTGAGGCTCAACTCTTCTCTTTTCTGCTGTGATGGATTGGGGCAGTCACTAAATCTCTCCAAGCCTAGTTTCCTCATCAATAAAACACAGATGCTGCTATTTCCCTTGTAGAGTCTGTGTGAGGATTAAATGAGATTAATCCATCTATTTGATAAATAGTGAATTTCTCTTATGTTCTAGGCCAGACCCACTCTTGATATTGGTGGGGCCTGGGGCCCACTCACTCCCAAAATTTAAATATTTAAATATTATATATCAAGCTAATACATTGTTTTTAAAATGTTCTATCCTTCTCCTCAAGGACTATAACTTCATAAGTCCCTGGAAGGCCAGGTTCAATTTGGAAGCCTTGGACTCCTCAGCCTGAGATGCTGAGTGGTGGTGGGAAGAGTTGGGCCCCAGCTCCTAGCTCCCCAGATGCCTTCTCCCTTCTGTCTTCTCATTCCTGGCTCCTTGCCACACTGTGCAGACCCACGTGCACTCCAGGCTGCCTGTCCAAGCTCCCTTCACCCATGCTCCATCCTGTTGGTTGATTGACCTAATGGTTACATCCTGAGCCTAGTGTTTTGCTTCCAGACAACAAATCAGAAGGGGTCTGCAGAGGCCCTGGAATCAGCTTGGACCCTTGGGAAGGGAGCTTAAGAATCCTGGGGCCCCAGAGTGTGTCTAGAAAGGGAGTAAAGTCTTGGGCGGGCATGTCCCCTTGGCCCTGTGGGGACATATGCAGCTGGAGGAGCCCGAGCGAGGCTCTTTAAAGTATGAGAACCAGGGACAAGGGCAGCGCACCCTGCCTGGATCTGAGGCCTGTTATAGATATGCATCGGTGTATGAAACAGACACTGTCCCTGCCCTGTTCCATTTGGGCCTCAGTCTCACCTCTATTTGTAAAACGAGGGTTTAGCTGATCTGACATCTCCAAGTTTGTGTTGGAGACCAAGGGCTAGGGACTTGGTGAATGCCAACATGAATCTCCTAGACACCAGGAGATCAGATGCAAGAAAGGGTATGTTTAAGACCTGGTGATCAACCTCCTCCTCCAGCCCAAACGTGGCAGAGCAAGAGGGGCCTCTACGGGCTAGCCCAACCCATTATCCACACAAAACTTTAGCAGCCATAATAGCAATGTGACTTCCTGTCAAACCTGGAATAAAATCCTGGCTCTTTGCCAAGACCTGCAAAGTTTCTTCCACTTGGCCTCTGGCCACCTGCAGTCTGCTCACCCACCACTCTTGCCCTTCCTCACTGAGCTGTGGCCCCCTTGACCTTCCTTATATTTATGAAATGTAAAGAGTCCACTCCTCCCACCTCCAGGGCTTGGCCCTGGCTGTTCCCACTGCCTGGACCACCCAGCTGTTTGCACAGCTGTATCCACTCCTTCAGGCCTCAGCTTAGCTGCCCTGGGATGTAGAGATGTCCACTGACACCTTTCCAAGAATAGTTCTCCTTTAGCCCAGTGCTCGCTTTAAAATTTTCCATCTTCCTTAGCATGACCAGAAGTGGCAGATGGAGTGATTAAAAGGTCACCCTTGGAGCAGAACTGAGTCCAAAGCTGGTCTCCACCATCTATGGGACTCTTGAGTAAATTCTCCAGCCTATTTTGCCATGAATATATTATTCAACCTCTCAATTTCCTTGAATAGTTGATTCAACCTCCATTTTCCCATCCATGAAAGGGGGTAATATTCTGTCTCTTGGGTCAGTTGTGAGATTGGAGGAGCAAACCACACATATTTATAGCATTTAGAACAGAAGTCTGGCACTAGCACTTTATTTGTTTTTGCCATTTTATTAGCACTTGTTATTTGAAATTATCTTGTCTGTTTATTTCTTTACTTGTTTATTGCCTCTCTTCTCTTTCTGAAAGGCAAACGCCTCCTTGTGCCTGGATAAAAGGATTCCAGCAAGGAGCAGGCACTGTGCCCAGCCCTTCTGAACATCTCCCGGTGCAGATGGGGAAGCTGAGGCAGCGATAGACGGTCGGGAGCGAGGGCCTACGGGGGAGAGCCCACCAA